>JACEEZ010011518.1:20000-65000 GCA_016584305.1 Chionoecetes opilio
TTACTTGTCCATTCTCAAACAATTATTAACCTCTACAGCATCGACCCCCCTAAAATAAAGTTTCCTATAGCGTCGGCCATTTTTTTTTTTTTACAATTCTTAACCCCTACCATACAGCATAGACCCCCCTAAAATAAAGTTTCCTGTGGCGTCGGCCAGTGGCAGATTTAAGGGGGGACCGAGTAGACCATGCTCTAGGCCCCGTTTCCGCAAGGGCCCCGCCCCTCAGAGGAAAAAATATGTTTTCAATGAAAATCTGAATGCTGGACATTTCTTATTTGCTCGAACACTGTTACATTGCATGTACCATAATATGCCACAAATTAGTACCAACATAATGTAAAATATGGGTTGAAAAAGTTTCAATTAAACTAATATGAAATCTGAATCACATTTGGTAGAATTCTAGAGTCCTTTCCCGCCCTTATTAGTGGTTTTATTTTATCCAGACCTTCACAAATCCCTTCAGATACCTCTAAAACGTAATAATAAAGTGGGGGAGAGATTAAAAAATAAAAAATAAATTACTAACCTAACCTGGTAAAATTGTAGTCCTTTCCTACCCTCAGATTTCGTTAGGAGGTTATTGGTTAGGTTAGAAATTTTATTTTGGGGGGTCCAGGGCGGGGGTAATGTAGGGAGGAGGGGGCGTTGAAGGGGGCATCTCTTCCCCACTTTATAATTACGTTTTAGAGTTATCTGAAGGGGTCTGTGAGGGTCTGGAGAAAAAAGAAACACTAATAAGGGCGGGAAAGGACTCTTTTAAGGAAATTTAAGGAAATTTTATTGGGAAAGGAATTTTTACCGGGAAAGGAATTTTACCCCACATTTCATTCAGGGCCCCGCACTCCCACCGGCCTAGGGCCCCGCACACCATAAATCCGTCCCTGGCGTCGGCCATCTCTTTATTTTATAGTTCGTAACCCCTACCGTACAGCATAGGTCCCCCTAAAATAAATGTTTATGTGGCGTCGGCCATTTCTTTTTTTGTATCAGTAATTAGTATGTATAATGTAACCTGTAAATAAAGAAAATAACAATAATTTAATTTAAATTTCCTTTTAACATTTATTTTTGGACAAAGAGTTCCTGAGATTCCTGGTAAAGACAGTTTAGATAGATATATAGCCAGAGCTGTGCAGTATTTGAATACATTTGTATTTAAATACATATGTGTATTAAGAAATCTATTTATAAATACATTAGTTTTCATGTATTTAAATACAGTAATTAAATACTTTAATGAGTATTTAAATACATTGTATTTATCTATAATAATATAAGCGAAAGTGTGTCTGTCTGTCTGTGTGTGTGTGTGTGGTATAGGTTCCGCCCCCCGTGGCGCAAACACCTCATATGGCACATTTTTGGAATCAGGTTGACCAGGGGAAGGTCATAAGCCCACTTATGAGATGATCCGATCACTTTTTTTCTTCTTTTTTTTTAGCAGCCTATTAGCGAGAATTGTGAAAACAAAAGTGGGTTGCGAGAATTGAGGAAGCCTTGATGTAGGGTGATGGGTAATGGGTGAGTGAATGGGTGGGGTGATGGGTAATGGGTGTGGGGTGATGGGTGAGTGAATGGGTGGGGGGTGATGGGTGATGGGTGAGGGAATAGGTGGGGGGTGATGGGTAATGGGTGAGTGAATGGGTGTGTGGTGATGGGTAATGGGTGAGTGAATGGGTAGGAGGTGATGGGTAATGGGTGAGTGAATGGGTGGGGGGTGATGGGTAATGGGTGAGTGAATGGGTGTGTGGTGATGGGTAATGGGTGAGTGAATGGGTGGGGGGTGATGGGTAATGGGTGAGTGAATGGGTGGGGGGTGATGGGTAATGGGTGAGTGAATGGGTGGGGGGAATACATACATTTCTACATCCATGATTTCAGGAAAGTTAGAAGGGGCTATCTGGAGAGTCCATGTTTGGTGGGCCTTCGGCCCACCAAACACAGGTGGTGGGTGGGCCGAAGGCCCACCAATAGCCCTCCGCAGGAGCTAGCCAAAAAGTCCGCCCGGAGGGCGGCTTTGCGGCTAGTATACATATAATATAAAAATGTAAATACTTTTTTATTCTATTTATTTATTTTTTTCAGTTAATTTGGCCATAAACCCGCTCAACTATCTGGCAATCCTGATGTTACAGTGAACCAGTGTTTCCACTTTCAGGAAATTTCCTTATTTTAAGGAAATTTAGGTCTGAGAAGGAAACTTCTAAGGAAACGCAAAATCTAAGGAAATCCTAAGGAAATAATTTTTTTCAGATATTTCTAGAGATATGTAGATTACGATTAAATAGACAGGTGAGATGATAATATTAACACATTTTATTTGCCTTTGACAAAATGACCAAAGAACAAATTCTCGGTCCTAATTTCTGATCATATTCATATCTATAGCATTTACCACAGCAAGAATATTGGGGAATGGGGAGGAGGGATCGAGGTGGAGCAAAGGTGGTGGGTGGCGACGGGCTGGTGTGAGCCGCGAGACAGGGGGGTAGAGCTCTCCAATGACTGCACTAACTACCTGTCTACTGAGTCCATTCCAATCATTCACCACCCTATTTGTGAACCAGTTTTTCCCTATTTCCTTTCTAAATCTACGCCCTTCCAGCTTGAATCTATTACTTCTTGTTCTACCCTGGTTAATAGCCGTAAGAACTTTTCCTACCTCCTTTATTAAATCCCTGTATCCACTTAAAAACTTCTATCAGATCGCCCCTTCCTTACTCGATCTGCATCTCTCTCCCGAGTTATCTGCTGTTAAAACCACACATTAGATCCATTTCAGTATTTCCTTCTTGGTATTATAATTTTTCTCACACCAACATACATGACACTTACTCATTCTTATCTCCCCTTCCCTCACCCCACCACGCCCTGCTCCAGTGATGGGTGAGGATAGGTGGGGGGAGGGAGGGAGAACATATCGAGGGTGTGACTCGATAGGGGTGTAGTAGGGGTTGAAATGTTGGAATAGTGGCGACTGAAACTGTTATAATAGACCTTATATATATAATATATATATATATATATATATATATATATATATATATATATATATATATATATATATATATATATAATATATATATATATATATATATATATATATATATATATATATATATAGAGAGAGAGAGAGAGAGAGAGAGAGAGAGAGAGAGAGAGAGAGAGAGAGAGTATATACGGGCAGGAGATTTTCTCTGAGACAGATCTCGTTAAAAGTGATAGCTAGTTCAGCGTTTATTATCTTTTTAAAGATATTTTCTCTTTGTCTTAAGAGTGTCTTATTCTCTTTTGTAATCGCTTTTATGACTTCGCCGTAGCTTGTCATTTTTGCTGTATCGCGATTTCGGGTCTAAGAACCCTTCTTCAGCAGCATGTGGAAGATGTTTTCTCCTCAGTTGTAGAGGTGAGCATGATTCAGTTGTGGAGTGAAGCGCTATTTATTGATGAAGTCTGGCTGCCGCGCAGCCTAGTGGGCGGCGCTGATTGGTAGATAGCTTCTGCTTCTCGTTGATTTTTTGTCTCCGTGAGTGGGCGACGCTTATTGGTTGCTGACTCCACGCTTTGTTTCTCTGTGAGTAGGCTGTTATTAGCCTTCGTTCTTCTCATGCTTGGTAGAGCTTGTAGGTCGTTTGCCTGTACGTTAAGCTTGGGATTGATTTCTTTTATGTATAGTGCTTCTAGAATTGGAAGTCGCCGCACATCTGTACACATGTCGACCAATTCTGTATTTTCTTCTAAAAATGTTCTTGTGATGATGATGCCATCTTTTTCTAATAAGTGACTTTTTGGAGCTCCGGAAGTTAGGTGGCAAGTAAGACGTCGAGACAGCTTCGTTGTCGTCATGCCGATGTAGGATGAGGGGAGGACTTCACAGTTTCCTCTTTTGCAAGTGATCCTATATACGACATGGGACTTTTGTTTTGTCTCCTTCGTCTGGCTTGGGCTGTTACGGAGAAGGAGGTTTCTGGTGTTCTTGTTTTTGTAATAAATTTGTAGTTTTATTCTCCTCTCTGGGTCTGCAGGTTTCACATTACGGTTGACGATTTGTGATATTATTCTTTCTTCTTCCTGGTGTGCGGTGGAGAAGAAGCTCCAAAGAGAAAGAGAAGACAAAGAGAAAATATCTTTAAAAAGATAAACGCTGAACTAGCCATCACTTTTAACGATATATATATATATATATATATATATATATATATATAAAATATATATATATATATATATATATATATATATGTATATATATATTATATCATTATTGTTTTTTTTTCATTTTTATGATCTTATTGATAATTGTTGCAATTTCTTATTAGTATTGCTATGCTAATATTTCATTATTACAATTGCTATCATTGTTATCATCATACTACCATAGATAGTAGTGGGCGGGTGGGTGTCTGGGTGTGTGTATGTGTGTGTGTGTATACTGTGTGTGTGTATACTGTGTGTGCATGTGTGTGTACTGTGTGTGCATGTGTGTTGTGTGTGTGTGTGTGTGTGTGTGGGTGTGTGTGGTGTGTGGGTGTGTGTGTGTGTGTGGTGTGTGTGGTGTACTGTGTGTGCATCTAGGTAGTATGATGGTAGTATCAGTATTTTTATTATTATCATTATGATCATTATCAATATTATTATTACTATTTATATTATTATTATCATTATTATCATTTTGATTATTATTATCATTATTGTTATCAATATTATTGTTAGTATCACTATTATTGTTATGATTATTTTATCTGAGTTATTACTATTATTATTATAACTTATTATTATCATTAAACATTAATACCATTGATATTATCATTATTATTATAATAATAATAATAATTATTATTATTACTATTATTGTTTTTATTATTATAATCATTATCATCATTTATTTTAATTATTATTATTGTTATTATTTCAAAGGCGCAGACGGAGACACGTGAAACGCGATTTTCTTCAAAATAGATGGTAAAGCCCCTTCACACATTCCATAATGGAACCACGAGCGCGCCAACAATGCAGTGCGCAGCGCCGTCATGGTCCTGGTTATGGGTCCATCGTGACCGATCGTGACGCTCGTGACGCGCTCTGCCGAGGCCACGAAAAGTTAGTGCGTGCACTAAAAAATCGGGAAGCTCCCCGCATTTTGTACCCAACGCAGCGCTATCATAAGTCTATCGTGACGCTATCGTTATCTATGTAGCAGCTTCGTGACACTATCGTGATCGTCGTATGTCTATCGTGACGATAAAAAAACGTTATGCGCGCCTTCAACCCACCTTCCCCCCCTTTTTTGCACCCCCTTCCACCTTCTCTCCCCTTTCTCATTCACCTCCAACCTCCTCTGACTCCCTTCCCCCTGCTCCTTCACCACGCCGTGATACCCCCCCTTGACTCCCTATCCCCCTACTCCCTCACCACGCGGTGACACTCCCTCGACTCCCTATTCCCCTACTCCCTCACCACGCGGTGACACCCCCCCTCGACTCCCTACCCCCCTACTCCCTCACCACATGGTGACACCCCCTCCCTCGACTCCCTACCCCCCTACTCCCTCACTACTGGGTGACACCCCCACCCCCCCTTTAACCACTCACATCGCCAACAACAACAACGCTTCTACATCACCAACTCCCCTCTCCCCCATTTCCCCACCCACACCTACACCCCTTGTTTATTTCAACCCCCCTCCCCGTTTCCCCCCCTTCTCCATACCAACCCCCACCCATGTTTTCCCACCTTCATTTCTAGCCCCCCTTCCTTCTCCATCACCATGGCAACACACACTCACGTGTGAGGCATGTTGCTAGCTCTTGACGCTATCGTGATACGTTCATGGCACCGTCATGGCACTGTCGTGGTTATCGTAGCTCTATCGTGACGACAAAATGACCGTTGATTTTCCATTCGTGACGTAGTATTACAGCTGTCGTGAGTCCATCGTGACTATCTTACGACCGTCATGACACATAGGTACAGGCAGCGTGACATTGTTGTGAGGCTATCGTGGTCTGCGTTTATCGTGATAAAATTTCACGATAGCGTCAATAATCAAATTGGTGGCGCTATCGTGATTCGATTATGGAATGTGTGAAGGGAGCTTAAAGAAAGATACGAGGGGTCAGTCATATCTGAGGTGTAACCTCGCCGGCACACACACACAGTCACACACACACACACACACACACACACACACACAACACACACACACACACACACACACATACACACACACAGTCACACGCACACACACATATCTTTGAAATAATTATATTAATAATAAAATAATAACAATAATTTGGATGATAATAATAATAACAATAATGAAAATGATGATGCCATTATTAACCATAATAATAGTAGACTAAGACTAATAATAATAATAATAATAATAATAATAATAATAATAATAATAATAATGAAAATGTGAGCTAGGCTAGATTTGTATAGTGACGCCTGTGTGATATGTAATGATCCGTTTTCTGTGATGGTCTGCCCTCAGGGGTAGAGGGAGGAAGAGAGGTTTCACAGAGCGGCATTGTCAGCTGAGCTGCAATCGGCCAATGATAACACGCGCCTCAGATTCTGAGGCTCTGAGCCAATGAGCGTTACGCTACCATACGTGTCTCGGCAGTCGGAGTAGTCACTAGTCAGTTCTTGGTATTGGTACTAGTCAGGAGCAGGCTTGGAGTAATTACATTGATTTGGGTCAATTACAATTACAATTACGACGACTTATCCAACTACTCAATTACAATTACAATTACAATTACAATTACAATTACAAGGAATGGAAAAAATGTTAATTACAATTATAATTACAATTACTCAATTTTAATATTTCCAAATTACAATTACAATCACAATTACAGCAAAGCTAGTGTTCAATTACATATTTCAATTACATTTTTCATAGTATTAACTGAACTAATTGCTGATTAAAAAAATAAAATATTTTATATATACCATATATATATATATATATATTTTTAATATATATATATATATATATATATAAAATATTTTAAAAATATATATATTATATATTTATATATAATATATATATATATTATATATATATATATATTAGGGTGTCCCAATTTTTTCAGTTCCCAAAGTGTGTCATGCACACACCCCTAATTTGTTCCAATCCTGAAAACATGCCAGCAAGGTTAATTTAATTCGTGTTATTCAATTTTAAGGGTCCCCTCAAACTATCTAATATACTATAGGAGTAGCTGTGTGTCTGTCTGTCTGTCTGTTTGTCTGTTTTGGGTAGCCGAAACTGTAAATGGAATTTTGATGAGAGTAGGCTAAAAAAAAATCGCAAATATCTCGTAGATGGTAAACGGCTTGGTCCCATGTCGATTGAATAATTTTGAAGGGGGGTTTTGGGCGAAAAACCCTTTTCAGCGTATTAGATTACAGTAATAAACTCTTCGGTAACGTATTGCCGTATTTCACTAATTCCGTAGACTCATGGACTTATCGTTTGTGTGCGTGTGTATTTACCTAGTTGTAACATACAAGAAAAGAGCTATGCTCGTATTGTCCCGTCTCCAAATCTACTATCATCCAGCTTACCTTTGAAGTCCTGAAGACTTCTTGCATTAATCACTTTTGCATCAAGGTTGTTCCAGGCTTCTATGCTTCTATACTGTATTTTCTATACTCTAAGCTGTATTTTTTTATGTCCCTCTTGCATGTTGTCCTTTTCAATTTCTTCTCATGACCTCTTGTACTTCTATCGTCCCACACAAACAGATCTTCTCTATCAATTGTTTCCAGACCCATTGATGCTTTATACCAGTGGTTCTTAACCTTTTCAGAGGCACCGAACCCTAACGAAAACCTCCGCAGACTAGCCCAACCCCTCAAACATGTGAGAAAAAAAAAGGAATACAATTTTTTTTGAAAAATTGCTTCAAAATTCAAGAGTACGTATAGTATTTGGATAAGAAAAATAAATTCCATTTTAATTGATACAATAATGTAAGAAAATTTGCCTCAAATTTCAAGAGTATATTTGAATAAGAAGGAGTGAAGAACTCAGAAGCAGTGGCGTATGTAGGTCCTTGGAAATGGGGGGGGGGCACAGATCCATTATTGTTTTAAGGGGGGGGGGGGAACGAAGCAAGCCTCTACAGCTGGGGCTTGGAGGAGGGGGTCAAGAATTTTTTTTGAGAATCAAGAATCCTTAGGGGCATTATGAGGCCTCAGAGGGGATATATTGCATTAATTTGATATTCAATGATAAAACAATTATCATCCCTTTGGGACAAAAGGAGGGGGCCAAAGCAGAGTGCCCCCCCCCCCCCCTCCTATATACGTCACTGCTCGGAAGGAAGAGGCGGGCGAACAAAGAATGCAATGTAATTCTGGACACCTTCATGTGGCAGATTCATAAACTAAAAAAATCATTCGGAAACAAGACCAAATAAAAGTGAGAAATTTATTTTTCATTTGCAAAAAAAAGCAGAAGAAAGACAAAACTATAATGCATGTGATAGTCGTGACGTGTGACCGCCAGTGAAATAAGCATTAACAATGTGCAGTGATCAAGTAGACAATAGCATTTGTTTCTTTTAACCAGTCCTGTTTAGGATCGATATGGGAGCTCTCTTAAGGTCATGATAAAGGGGTGAAAGGTGTCATAATAGAACCTTTATAATAGAAGAACTGCATTAAAGTGGCACAGGGATTAGCCACTGAGCTTATACGTGGATTCAAGGTACGATATCGGATACCTGCGACACTTTTTTAGCATATGGGGTACCGCAAACTGACACGTACTAGGTAGGAGGCTAAACGTGCTCTCTATACCATCAACGAAATGTAAACATGGCGAGACTAATGATGAAAGCTAAGATCAAACCCCAAGATAAAAAAACAATAACTTCTTGGAGGTAATCGTACCTGCCAATGTCTACGCCACAACTCATCACGAAGGGCAAAGACGCTCTGATATTCTTCCATAGCTACAGATTGAAAACTTGACAGGATCCTGGAAACGGAGCTAGAGCAAAGGGGATTCACTTTGATCCTCCACCATGCATAAATGAAGGCTACGAAGACACTTATATTTTGCGACAAGTTAGAACAACAGGCCTTCAACAACACTCTTCTCGACATCGCTGACGATATAGATCTCTCCCAAGAACAGTTAAGGGTACGCAAAATTACATCAAGCTTCCAAATACCGGAAATTGTAGTAACGTGATGAAAATACAATGTGATTCTGTATCCTTGGCAGACAAGGCCTCCACACAGGGACTGAAAATTTACTACGTCTATCGCGCCTCACCAGACAGACAAGAAGTGGTACACAAAGACATAATAACTGTAAGAGCTGCTTTGTAATAGACCAAAAGCCAAAACCTAGAAAACACAAGATTGTGCCTTAAGTGCTCCAGTCACGACCACACGTAGACAATATGCAATCCTGAAAAAAAAACCACACAAAAAGTGTAAACTGTGGGAAGCACACACGTTGGCTTTTCAGGTAAGAAAAGTTAAACAAATTCGAAGCTAAAAGTGAAAAGAAAAATGTACTGTAAAGGATGTTAAGCTTCCATCCTAAGATTTTTATCGTGCGTTGTAAGAGGCTTCTTGAGTCCTTCACGTGAAAAGTATAGGCAAAGTTATTTATTTTTAACTCACAATACAGAACACTTTAGTCTCTTCCCCATGATTTATACAACACTCGTAAACCAACATAACAACGTGCTTTGTGTGTTTCTGAAAACTGTACCGGCACCACTTATTTAGGGCAAAAGTGAGTAAATATAGGTGAAATAAACAGGCTTAAAAACACACACACACACACACACACACACACACACACACACACACACACACACACACACACACACCCACCCACCCACCCACCCACCACCCACCCACCCACACACACACACACACACACACACACACACACACACACACACCACACACACACCACCACACACACACACACACACACACACACACACTCTCTCTCTGTGGTTCCTGTGGTGAGTAGTTTCAGGCAACAGTTGGTGCCCGTGGCCACGCTGATGCGCCGCCACTAGTATAACCCGTCTGCTCGTCTCTTCGCCATCTGGTCTATGATGATGTTGCTGGCAGCGCAGAGGTGGTAATGAGGCAGCTTGGGTTGATCGGGTATTGTCCGTAGGAACTTGTCTAGGTGGTTCTTGAAACGTTCAAGGTTATGTTCCGTTGAGTCACGCAGGTGTCTGGGCAGTGCATTGAAGAGGTGTGGCCCTCTTATAGCGAAAACGTTTTCTTTGAGCGTCTTGACTCTTGTACTTGCTCTGGGGTATATCCTTTCAATATGGCAGAGCCGACCCCGTCGTGGGTGGTTGCTGGACCGTACATTCAAGTTATTTACAGATTTTCCGGTCAATATTTTGTAGATGTATAATATAGCGTACCTTTCTCTACGCCTTTCTAGTGAGTAAAGGTCGAGTTCACGTAACCTTTCCCAGTAGTCCAAATGTCGGACGTCAAATATTCTATCGGTGAAAGATCGTTGTACTGCTTCAAGTGACTGCTTCTCTCCTGCTCGCCATGGACTCCACAGCTGACAACAATACTCCAACAACGGTATCACGAGTGACTTGTATAATGTCAGCATAGGAAGCCTTTCACGTGTCCGGAAAGGGAAAAGGATCCAGCCAGCCTGGCTTCGTGCCTTCTTTACCACATTTTGTATATGTTGGATAAAGTTTCCGTCACAGCTGAGGGTAATTCCTAGGTCTCTTATATGCTCCTTGTTGTCTATATGTGAACCGTCCGGTGCTGCAAACGTGTGTGCATTGTAGTTAATTCCCCCTGAACTGTAATGTATATGCTCAAATTTGTTGTCATTGAAGGACATGTTACTTTGCTCTGCCCACGAGTAAAGTGATGCCAGATCAGTTTGTAGTTGTTCGGCATCAGATACTGAAGAAACTTCCTTCAGTACCCTAGTGTCATCAGCAAAAGAAGCTACAGACGAGTGTAAAACGTGTCTGTTTATGTCGGAGATGTGGATAAAAAATAGCAGAGGTCCAAGGACCGATCCCTGTGGCACTCCACTGTTGACCACTGACGACTGAGACACTGCACCGCCAGCCGCTACACACTGCTCCCTGTCAGTAAGGAACGAGTGCAGCCACATCCCGAGCTTTCCAGTAATGCCACACACACACACACACACACACACACACACACACACACACACACACACACACACACACACACACACACACCACCACCCACCCACCCACCCCACCCACCCACCCACCCACCACCCACCCCACCCACCCACCCACCCACCCACCCACGCGCGCGCGCGCGCGCACACACACACACACACACACACACACACACACACACACACACACACACACACACACACACACACACACACACACACACACACACACACACATATTCTTGGTGTATGTAAATGATATGACAGAGGGAGTGAACAGTTATATGAGTTTATTCGCTGATGCTAAATTACTAAGAAAAGTAGAAAATAAAGAGGACTGAGGATTACAAAAGGATCTAGATAAGATTTTCAGATGGAGTCAACTATGGGAAATGGAGTTTAATGCTAAAAAGTGTAAAGTGATGGAAGTGGGCAGTAGCAAAAAGAGATAAGATAAGATACTTTGATCCTATCTAGACACTTTGCAAGTACCAACTACAAGGTTATTGACTGTACAAAGCGCCACCACACCAGGACGAATTTGGTGGACTCGAACCGCTGACCGAATGGCGCAGGGACTCTGCAACACCAGTCCGTGATTCTACCAACCGCGCCACCCTGGCGGGTTAGCAAAAAGAGACAGAGAGGAAAGTATTCGATGGGAAATTAATCAAAACAAAGGTCGAAAAAGATCTGGGAGTATTGATTACGGACAATTTGTCACCTGAGAAGCATATAAACAAGATCACAAGAGATACATATCAGTTGCTGAGGAATATAAGAATGGCATTCAAATATCTGGATGAAGAGATGATTAAGAAATTGATAACATGTTTGATTCGACCAAGGTTGGAATATGCGGCAGTGATTTGGTCACCACATAAGAAGAAGGATATAAGGAAGATTGAGAGAGTACAAAGAGCAGCCACAAAAATGGCTCCAAGTCTGAGAGATTTACCATATGAGGAAAGACTTTCAAGACTAATACTCCCAACTCTTGAAAAAAGAAGAGAAAGGGGAGATTTTATAGCAGTGTATAGAGTCTAGGGCGGTGGTTCTTAACCTTTTCAGAGGCGCCGAACCCTAACGAAAACCTCCGCACACTGGCCGAACCCTCAAATATGGGAAGAAAAAAAAGATTAATACAAAAATTAAAGAAAAATTGCTTCAAAAATCAAGAAATATTTGAAAAATAAGAATACATTTTTATTTAATTGATGCAAAAAATAGAAAAAAATTGCCTAAAAATTCAAGTGTTTATTTGGATACTACTAAGGAAGGAAGGAAGGACTGAAGCAGTGGCATATATAGGTCCTCGGAAAAGGGCGGGCACAGAGGTGAACCCAGGATTGTTTTAAGACGGGGTTGGGCGAGCGAAGCAAGTCTCTACAGCTGGGGGGTTTGAGGAGGGGGTCAGGAAACTGTTTGAAAATCAAGCATTTTTAGGGGCACTTTGAGGCCTCAGGAGGGATATATTGCACTAATTTGATATTTAATGGCAAAACGAGGCCGTGCCCCCCCCCCCCCCCCCCCCCCCCCCTATATTTAAACGGCACTACTCGGAAGTGAGAGAGGCGGGTGAGCACACGCACATATACACACCCACACATGACTCCCTCCACCGCACTGCTTAAATTTACGTTAATTTCGCGTATAGTTTACTCTGATGAATAATCTGGAATTACAATAATAGCCAAATTGCAATGTTTTTCGGAGTGCTTCCGCCGAACCCCTGAGACTGGCTCACCGAACCCCTGGGGTTCGATCGAACCCAGGTTAAGAACCACTGATCTAGGGGGACAGTAACCGCCCGAATTTCTCATTGGAAAAATCCCCAGGAATGAGCGGGGTTGGGGATCGAACGCCGGACCACTGAATGGTGCTGGACGCCCTAACCGACTGAGCCATTCAGGCGGTATCAGGGGGTGTGTGTGTGTGGGTTTGGGTGCGTGCGTGTGTGTGTGTGTGTGTGTGTGTGTGTGTGTGTGTGTGTGTGTGTGTGTGTGTGTGTGTGTGTGTGTGTGTGTGTGTGTGTGTGTGTGTGTGTGTGTATTTACCTAGTTGTAACATACAGGAAAAGAGCTATGCTCGTACTGTCCCGTCTCCAAATCTACAATTTTCCAGTTTGCCTTTGAAGTCCTGAATACTTCTTGCATTAATCACTTTTGCATCAAGGTTGTTCCAGGCTTCTATGCTTCTATACGGGAAGCTGTATTTTTTTATGTCCCTCTTGCATGTTGTCCTTTTCAATTTCTTCTCATGACCTCTTGTACTTCTATCGTCCCACACAAACAGATCTTCTCTATCAATTTTTTCGAGATCCATTGATGCTCTATAGTGGTTCTCAACCTTTTTCACTCCATTCCCCCCTTCTTGAATGTTCAACATTCGTGTGGCTCCCCTTCATTTTTCTCCCAAATCCCACCCCGCCAAAAAAGGTAAACAATTTTTTTTTTTTTTTTAAATGTTGATGAAGAGAACAGCCTTGCTTTATTACAAAGTTTACAGTCATAATTATCTTATATTTGATAGATTTCTGTGATATGCTTAACTTACATCACTTGCCTACAAAAGACTAGCGGACACTAGCAAATTTGAATCTGGTTGGGAAAAAGTTCAATTAATCTCTGCATATTTTATCACACATCAGTGGGAAGGCTGATATTGTTTCTTTTCAGTCAGTTGACGAATCCGAGGTTGTGTCATTGACAATGCACATCTCATGTCGGGGTCCACATCCAATCGGTTCCGGCTCTTATTCTTGATTTGTAGAAGGGTGGAGAAACCAGACTCACATAAATAGGTAGTTGAAAAAGGCAAGAGTAGTCGAAGTGCAATCTCACTGACTTTTGGATATGACTGATGCATTGAACACCAGAATACATTCAGAGATTTTTCTTCATAGAGATATTTGGCAGCAGAATCATGTTTGAGATCAAGGAACTCGTCCTGAACATCACTGGGAATGGTAGTAATATCAAGAGTGCCAGAGAATGGATTCATTACCAACTTCCCTTCTTCCTCCTCGAATTCTGGGAAATACCTATTAAGTTCACTTTCCAAGGATCTCAGATGCTGAGTGATTTCAGTTTTAAGTAATGGGTCAAGCAGACTATCTTCTTCATTCTCGTCAAGGACAGCTGAAAGGTTTTCAAACATGGCAACATTCCCGGCACCGACTTTCCTTTGCCAATTCTGGAGCTTGGCAAGAAATCCATTAAGACAATCCATCAGGTGAAACACATTTCTTTCCTTGCCCTGTAGCTTCAGATTCAAACTATTTAGCTGCTCAAATATATCTGCTAAATATGCAAGACGTGGCTCCCACAAAACCTCATTGAAGTGACTCAACAGATCATCTTTCCCTTGCATTTCCAGGAACAATTTAAGCTCCCCCCGAAGTTCAAACACTCGATTCACAACATTGCCCTTGGAAAGCCAGCGCACTTTGGAGTAAAAGAGGAGAGCTTCATGCTCCGAATCCATGTCTCTACAAAGGTTTTGGAAAAGGCGAGAGTTCAGAGCTCCACCTTTTACAAAGTTGACGCATTTGACCACTGCCTCCAGGATCTTGCAAAGTTCATCAGGGAGGGTTTTCGACGCCAGTGCAAAACGATGGATCATACAATGAACCCCCTTGGCATTCGGAGCTACTTCCTTGACACGCTTCTGGAACCCTGATTTTGATCCCAGCATCGCTGGACCCCCTGTCTGTACAGACTCCACAACAATTTTCCCAGGGGATCCTGTTAGCTTTGAAGAAAGAAGATAGCTTTTCCATCACATCTTTAGCTGTTGTGGTGGTCTCAAGCTGTGTACATAACAGATATTCTTCCTTGATATCACACAAGAAAACATACCTAACAAACACGAGTAGCTGTGCACAAGAACTCACATGCGTTGACTCATCCAGCTGTATTGCAGACATACCAATTGGAGACGATTTGATCTCCTGTATCACTTTTTCCTTTATGTCATCTGACATTTCATTAATTCTCCGCTTCACTGTGTCGTTTGACAAGGAAATTTGTTGAATTTTACGTTCACATGCATTTCCAAGAACACGCTTGACCATCTTTAAAGTACATGGCTTGATTAAGGTTTCACCAATTGTGTGGGGCTTCTTTTACTTCGCTATTTCGAGGGCAACCTCGTATGATGCCTCAACTACACTTGAGGTCTGTTGTTGGAAAGCACCAGTCGCATCCAGTTTCTGTTTTCCCAAACTACTTTCGTGGCGCCTGAAGAAATCGGGGTCTTTCTCAGCATACTGTGGATGGATGGTCAACAAATGATGCTTCAACTTACTAGGCCTCATAGAATCGTTCCCCAGCACTTTGAAGCACAGTACACACTGAGGTTTCTCGATGCCATCAGCGAGGATTGATGTAAATCCGCAGTTAATGTACTTTTCACTGTACTTCCGCTTCTTACTAACACTAGTAGCCATCGCAAATCTACGGAAAATAAAGAAGACAGAACATCAGAACAAACATTAAGTGATAAGACAAAAGAATGATAATGAAGGACAGATAAATAGGACAAGTGATAAAATGACAAACACACAAATATCCACATACTTAACACATCCATGGACTCACAAATTAAGCACACACACAGTCATACACAAACATACACATAGAGAGAGTAAAGATGATAAACATTCACACTCAAGTTAGCAAGCTGAAATGTACTTTCTACAGCAAGAACACGCCTCCTTTGACAAGCACTGCCCCAATTGAAATAATAAGAAGAATAGCGAGTCACATCAATATTAGCACTAAAAAAAAAAAAGCAGGAATACCTAAGTAGGGAATGAGCATGAAAAACAATGATACCAAAAAATAAGAAATATTTCACACACGAAAAACAGCGACCGCATTTATAATTGTCGAACAAAATAAGTAACACAGTATATGATTCAGAATCAATTATACCCACATGTTTACGTGATGATATCCCAGGTCACACTGAGATCATTCGATCGCCTCTCTCCCTCTGTCTCCCGGTAACTCACCCTCACTCACCGCCCGTGTCTCTCACCTGTCTCATACGCGTTCGTTCTCCTCCGCGTTTTCTATCACACCTACACTGCACAAACAATTACAATTTCGCACACATACATACATACACACGTACACACACATTCGTAACAATATTATGTAACAAAATTTTATTGTCAACTTAATGATTAATCAATTAATTATTAAAACAAGAAAATTTTCTTTGCCAGGACAGTGATGCAAGGTTTTTTTTTATATTCAGATTCCTAACATTATTTAGAAATGTATAATTTGCAACAGCCCACCATGGCACCCTTAAATTCTTGACATGGCCCCCTTGGGGGCCATGGCCCCCAGGTTGAGAACCACTGCTCTATACACTGCTATAAAATCTCCCCTTTCTCTTCTTTTCTCAAGAGTTGGGAGTTTTAGTCTTGAAAGTCTTTCCTCATATGGTAAATCTCTCAGGCTTGGAGCCATTTTTGTGGCTGCTCTTTGTATTCTTTCAATCTTCCTTATATCCTTCTTTTTATGTGGTGACCAAATCACTGCCGCATATTCCAATTTTGGTCGAATCAAAGATGTTATCAATTTCTTAATCATCTCTTCATCCAGATATTTGAATGCCATTCTTATATTCCTCAGCAACCGATATGTATCTCCTGTGATCTTGTTTATATGCTTCTTAGGTGACAAATTGTCCGTAATCCATACTCCCAGATCTTTTTCGACCTTTAATTTGATTATCCATTCATTTCCCATCGAATACTTTCCTCTCTGTCTCTTTTTGCTACTGCCCACTTCCATCACTTTACACTTTTTAGCATTAAACTCCCTTTCCCATAGTTGACTCCATCTGAAAATCTTATCTAGATCCTTTTGTAAATCTGCACAGTCCTCTTTACTTTCTATTTTTCTTAGTAATTTAGCATCATCAGCGAATAAACTCATATAACTGTTCACTCCCTCTGTCATATCATTTACATAGACCAAGAACATCACTGGGGCCAATACTGATCCTTGAGGAACTCCACTTATCACACTGCACCATTCTGACTTCTGATCTTTTATTACTGTTCTCATCTCTCTGTTGCTCAAAAAGTCTTCCATCCACTTCAGCAAACCACCCTTCAATCCTCCTACATGTTCTAGCTTCCAGAGCAGTCTCTTGTGAGGTACCTTGTCAAATGCCTTCTTTAGGTCCAGTTTTAGGTGTGTGTGTGTGTGTGTGTGTGTGTGTGTGTGTGTGTGTGTGTGTGTGTGTGTGTGTGTGTGTGTGTGTGTATGTGTGTGTGTGTACGTGCACGCGCATGCTGTTTAATACGTTTATTTTGCATCCTGGCATTGTATGTTGTATAACTAAATCGCGTTCGTTTGTATAAATGTGTTATGTTGTGTCAGTATATTTGTCAGAACAAATGTAAGGGAGAGCGTAACTATTTCATATTCAACCAGACTATTGTATTAAATCTCTCTCTCTCTCTCTCTCTCTCTCTCTCTTCTCTCTCTTCTCCTCTCTCTCTCTTCTCTCTCTCTCTCTCTCTCTCTCTCTCTCTCTCCTCTCTCTCTCTCTCTCTCTCTCTCTCTCTCTCTCTCTCTCTCTCTCTCTCTCTCTCTCTCTCTCTCTCTCTCTCTCTCTCTCTCTCTCTCTCTCTCTCTCTCTCTCCATATCTTATTTAGCATATCATCTGATTATATCATGAAACAAAAGTGTTCTCGGTTAATGAATAATAATTTCTTTTAATGTTTACTTTAGTGGTTATTCCATAAAATATGTTGAAGAAACTCCAACGTGCGTGGAGACATGCCAATACATATGCCAAATACGAGAGCTTTTTTATTGTTAATTATCATATACCTATTATTTCCCAAGAATTATATTATTAGGTATATATATATATATATATATATATATATATATATATATATATATATATATATATATAATATATATATATATATATATATATATATATATATATATATATATATATATATATATATATATATATATATATATATAATCTCAGGGGCAAACTGGCGAGTGAGGCGTGGGGACCGTCTGTTACTGCGACGCATAGTATACCGGTACTGGACAGTGGACAGTCACTGGACACGTACGGTTCCTGACAGAAAAGGACAGTTTAAGCTGTTCTTTTTCAGGAAAATTAAAACTAGAATTTGGTATAGTATACCTAGATAAATGAACAAAATTAATTAAAATATTAAAATTTTCTGAGTGTCAAAAGGCCAATCAAAAACCATTCAAGCAAGGGTCGGATTTGGCTCACGGGCTGCCACTTGAATAGCCCTGCTATTGTGGCTACTCTCCCTGAACATTTTTGTCCCCCCGGCTGGTGCGCCTATTAGTGTAGGAGATAGCAGAAAAATCGTGCAAATGATGATATAAGCATCAAACTTGGCACACTTGTTCTCCAAGTGATACTAATCAAATCTGCTCGATTGGCCAATTGAAAATCCAAGATGGCGGCAATTTTTTTGAAAATCACATATTCATTAATATCTCAGTAAACATAAACGTAAGGACAAAATGGTATGGAACATAAAAAATGCAGCTCTTGACGGCCGTCCCAGTGGTATACGCGGGAGTAAAAATCATGCATAAATAAGGCCACAAATCAATGTTTTCGAAAATATAAAAAAAAAAATCCCGTTCCACAAATATTAATCATTGGGGAAATTACATAGAACAGCAATTATTTACACCGTCATTATACACAATTATTACTGAGATTATTTTCCCGTATATATGTAAATAAAAAATATCATACTTTCTGGCTGCAAAATTCCTCAACATTTTGGCCTCATTTGGTTTTTGGCCTTTTCCGACGAAACTATTGATCTAAAAAGAAATAGGACAGAGATAAATTATGTCCAGTTTGACGGGATCTACTGAATGGCACAATCCGTTTAGTCCTAACATGTCACGTTCTTGAGATATATCGTTTTTAAAAAAATATTTTCGAAAACATTGATTTGTGGCCTTATTTATGCATGATTTTTACTTCCGCGTATACCACTGGGATGGCCGTCAAGAGCTGCAGTTTTTATGTGCCATACCATTTTGTCCTTACGTTTATGGTTACCGAGATATTAATGAAAATGTGATTTAAAAAAAAATGGCCGCCATCTCGGATTTTCAATTGGCCAATCGGACAGATTTGATTAGTATCACTTGGAGAACAAGTGTGCCAAATTTGATGCTTGTATCATCATTTGCACGATTCCTCTCAAAAATTGCTGTTTTCTGCCCCACTATATGCTCATGGAGAAGGATTTTGATATGGTGCTAAGAGATGTTATAGTCAGTCTCTCTCTCTCTCTCTCTCGCTCTCTCTCTCTCTCTCTCTCTCTCTCTCTCTCTCTCTCTCTCTCTCTCTCTCTCTCTCTCTCTCTCTCTCTCTCTCTCTCTCTCTCTCTCTCTCTCTCTCTCTCTCTCTCTCTCTCTCTCTCTCTCTCTCTCTCTCATTTCAGTATATTAACGTGATATTTGTAATTTTGTATGATGTAATTGTAATTGTTGTGCTTCTAAACAGTCAATTACAATTACTAATAAATTAAAATATACAATTACAATTACAATTACCCCAAAAATGTGTAATAAATTACATTTCAATTAAATTACAATTACAATTACTCCAAGCCTGGTCAGGAGTCTGTTTCGAGAGGGAAAAAAAAAAAACCATAATACCGAAATCCAATACCGACCAAATAATATACCGATACCGGTATACCGATGCAATACTAATACCGATACCGGTATACCGAACAATAAAAATACCGGTAATACTGGTAATACCGGTGCTAAAATACCGGTATTTCGGTATACCGGATACCGGTGCACATCCCTAGTTGGGAGAGCAGACGAGTGGGAGGTGGTGGTGGTGGTGGCGGTGGTGGTGGCGGTGGTGGCAGTGGTGGTGGTGAGTGGTAGTGGTGGTGGTGGTGGTGCTGGAGGTGGTGGTGAGTGGTAGTGGTGGTGGTGGTGGTGCTGGAGGTGGTGGTAGTAGTGGTGAGGGTGAGTGGAAGTGGTAGTGGTGAGGGTGGTGGTGGTGGTGAGGGTGGTGATGGTGGTGGTGGTAGTGGAGGTGAGAGAAGGTGATGATGGTGGTGGTGGTAGTGATGGTGGTGGTGAGTGGAAGTGGTGGTGGTGGTGGTGGTGAGTGGTGGTGCTGGTGAGGGTTATGGTGGTGGTGGTGCATGGGGGTGGTGGTGGTGAGTGGACCAAGGGAAGACCAAGAAGGCTATAAGAGGGGCGTGAGATAATTTATGGAAGGGGATAAGAACGGAAAAAAACAGGGATAAATATTTACGTGAATATTTCGTCTGCTTGCCATATTAATTTCACCGCGTTCGTCTGCGTTTATGTGTTCTTCACAATATATATATATATATATATATATATATATATATATATATATATATATAGTCGTTAGTTTAGTGTTAATATATATATTATATATATATAATATATATAAATATATAATATTTGGTCGTTAAGTTTTCAGTGTTTGGAATTTCCCAGCTCATTCCTCCATGACGTTAAGTAAAACCTTCTATTTCTCTTTATCTGGTTCTTGATGTTTTTCTGTTTAACAAATCCCTCTAATTTCTACCGCTTATTGCTTAATATTTATCATATTTTTTGTACAGCTTACCCCCGCATTACGTACATTATTCTATTCTAATATCCTGTGTGTAGAGCCTCTTCTATCTCCTCCTCCTCTCCTCCTCCTCCTCCTCCTCCTCCTCCTCCTCCTCCTCCTCCTCCTCCTCCTCCTCCTCCTCCTCCTCCTCCTTCTCCTTCTAGTCCTCCTCCTCTTACACCACCGCTCTTATCATCTTCGTCCTCTCTCCCTCTCTCCCTCTTCCTCTTTCTCTCACGGGCAAGCGTCCAACTTTAATTTCCTCGCTGTATTTCCCCCTCCGCGGCAAAAGGGCTCACGCAGTCCTTTCCTGTGGCGAGGAAGGGCGGCCTCTTGAGGTGGAAGAGAGAGTTGCAGGAGCTAGATTTTGGAGTGGTTGAAGGGGCAAACACAGAGGGAAAGTGTGGCGAGGTATGTCCAGGAAAAAAGGGGAAACTAAGGGGAAGGAAGGGAGGAAAGGAGTGGTTCGTGTGTTACCGTCTCATCTTATCTCCCTCCTGTGAGTGAAGTTTCCTCGTGCAACAATTTAGTCTAGTTTAGTTTGTTCATGAGATGGGGTGGGTCGTAGGGAACAGTAATAATGCTACATTTTAACTGGTATCCAAGCGGCGCCTCGCGATTGGGTGTGGTCAGCAGGGACATGAGGAGAAATGAGAGGGTGGGCAGAAAAAGCAGGGAGAGGTACTTGTTGGGTTACCTGCGACACCTGTGGGAAATTACAGGTGTGTCTTTGGCTGCCTCGACGGGTCACTGAGGTGCTGCCTTGCCCTCCCTTCCCTTCCCTTCCCTTCCCTTCCCTTCCCTTCCCTTCCCTTCCCTTCCCTTCCTCCCACTCCAACCTTTACCATCCGCGCCGTGCCATTCCTCGCCTGCCTTTAATCATATATCTTTTCTTATATGTATTTTTTTCGCTTCTCATCTCATCTCATTACCTCCGCCAACGAAGTTGGAGGGGTTATGTTTTCACCCCGATCTGTCTGTCTGTCTGTCTGTTTGTTAGTGAACAGGATTTCTCAAAAAGTTACCAATAGATTTGGTCCAAACTCAGTATACCAAGTCTATTTGGTATAAGGAAGAACTGATTTAATTTTGGATGAAATCTATTGACAACTGTTGCCATGGCAACCAATTGATGAAATATTCGGCCGGATGTATGCGCTCATACTGAGTGCATCTATATATATAATCACAACTGTTGCCATAGCAACCAATTGATGAAATATTCGGGCGGAGGTATGCGCTCTACTGAGTGCCCCCCCCCCCCCAGTTGCCTGATGTGTCTCCCTCCCTCCCTAACGTACCTTCACTTCTCATTCTCTTCGTTTTACTCCTCTTATCCTTTCCTTTATCTCCCCTTGTGGATATCTTTTCATATCCTTTCATTTCCATGTCCGCAATACATATCTCTCTTCTTTATCATCTTTGCTTCGCCTAATTCCTAACTCTTGTTTATCTTATCGTCTTTGCCTCGCCTAACCTTCCTCCTCCGTGTAGCTTGAGGACAAAGAGAGAGGTAGCAACAAAAGAAAAAAAATTAAGTGCGAGCAAAGAATTACTCTGGTGAAACAGAGACTAATGTTTCTAGCTTGGTGGAGAAGTGTTCTTACGGTAATACGACTACCTTGTCCTGCTCGTGAAGAATGATTGGACTCCTAAGGATGAAACACGAACAAAGGCCGTCCTGCCCTGACAAATGAATGGCCTTAAGTTTCCCACCTCCAGCATCCCGTTTTTTGTTGTATTTTTTCCTCTTGATGGTTCTTGCGCAGTGGCGAGCGGAAAGGAGGCGAGGGAGGCAAGAGATAATGGAAGTAAGAAAACGTATCATCGCCTCACCTGGTGTTGTGTGATTACAATGCGACACTTGGTTGTGGTTAAGAATTCTCTCTCTCTCTCTCTCTCTCTCTCTCTCTCTCTCTCTCTCTCTCTCTCTCTCTCTCTCTCTCTCTCTCTCTCTCTCTCTCTCTCCTAACTTCCTTATCTCTCAACAATCCTCCAATGTGACAATCCTCCAATATAATTTTCTCCATTCACGAAGAAAACGATACCGAACCCTCTCTCTCTCTCTCTCTCTCTCTCTCTCTCTCTCTCTCTCTCTCTCTCTCTCTCTCTCTCTCTCTTCCTCCTCTCTCTCTCGAAAGTGACGGTTTTAAAGAAAGAACATGACAAAATGGAAGCTACAAAGAAGCTTCTCTCTCTCTCTCTCTCTCTCTCTCTCTCTCTCTCTCTCTCTCTCTCTCTCTCTCTCTCTCTCTCTCTCTCTCTAGTCCGATCATCGCCTTGGTTACAGTTGACTTACCGCGGCGTCTTGAAGAAAGAAAAGGCGTCAAGATAGAGGAAAGGTAACCTACTGTATTATGCAAGCGGCTTTATTATGTGAATTTGTTATGTGTCACCTCCGCTCTCTTAAGAAGCTTAACAGAAGACTTCCAGGTAGGCCTAGAGAGAGAGAGAGAGAGAGATAGAGAGAGAGAGAGAGAGAGAGAGAGAGAGTAGAGAGAGAGAGAGAGAGAGAGAGAGAGAGAGAGAGGAGAGAGAGAGAGAGAGAGAGAGAGAGCGAGACTTCTTTGTAGCTTTCATTTTGTCACGCTCTTTCTCTTGACCGCCACTTACTCTCTCTCTTCTCTCTCTCTCTCTCTCTCTCTCTCTCTCTCTCTCTCTCTCTCTCTCTCTCTCTCTCTCTCTCTCTCCTCTCTCTCCTTATCTCTCAACTTCCCTATGTGACAATCCTCCAATCCCTCCCTCCCTTCCCTCCCTTTCCTTCCCAATCTCACCCCAACAACTTCTCTCCCTCTTTTCTTCATTAAAGTGAAGCTAATCCTTTTCAATCCCATTAGGGCGTCTTTCCAGCACCCTAAGCACGACCTCGAGGCTTGTTATCTAAATTACTTCTGATTGCGTTGGCCGGAGGGGATGTCACCGAAAATCCAAGCCAAGGGAAGGACGAGGTTTACAGGGGTGTGGCAGGGAGCTGTGTGTGCGTGCTTCTGTGTGTGTGTGTGTGTGTGTGTATGTGTGTGTGTGTGTGTGTGTGTGTGTGTGTGTGTGTGTGTGTGTGTGTGTGTGTGTGTGTATACTGATTAACTCTTGCATTAGGAAGATGGACAGAATAGGGATGAGAATGAGTAGAAAGTCTTGTGCAGCGAGGCCGCGGCAGGGGGGGAGGCATGCAGTTAGCTAGTTCAAAAGAACAGTGAGCATGAAAATAACGGTAGAAGATAGCAAGAGAAGCAACATTGCGGCGGTGATTTAAAGATTGAAGAGTCAGTCAGAAGAGGGGAGTTGATGAGACGAAAAGCTTTTGACTCAACCCTGTTTAGGAGAGCTGTATGAGTGGACCCCCCCCAAACATGTGAGACATACTCCATACATGGGCGGATAAGGCGCCTGTAGAGAGCAAGCAACTGGGATGGAGAAAAAAATGGACGCAGACGCCACAGGACACTTAACTTCTTAGAAGCTGTTTTAGTAAGAAATGAGATGTGAGATTTGCAGTTCAGATTTTTAGTAAAGAACAGTCCAAGAATGTTAATTGTAGTAGAAGGAGATAGTTGAGAGTGTCATTGAAGAAGAGGGGATAGTTATCTGGTAGGTTTTGTCGAGTAGATAGGTGAAGAAATTGGGTTTTTGTGGCATTGAACAAAACAAGGTTTGCTTTGCCCCAACCATAAATTATAGAAAGATCAGAAGTTAGGCGCTCGGTGGCATCTCTCCGTGAATCACTTAGTTATACTGTACCTAAAGAGATGTACTGTACTTAAAAAGGTGTACTGTACTTAAAGAGATGTACTGTACTTAAAAAAGTGTACTGTACTTTAAGAGATGTACTGTACTTAAAAAGGTGTACTGTACTTAAAGAGATGTATTGTACTTAAAAATGTGTACTGTACTTAAAGAGATGTATTGTACTTAAAAAGGTGTACGAGTATAATAGAGTGTGTGACTGCTAGTTATTCAGGGATAAATGAGTTAATAAAAGACAAAATGAGAAGATGGCAAATGGTTGGCTGACAGGAAAAACAATATTATATACTGATACAAATTTTGGTATGAGAAGCTCCTCTCTTAGACAGAAAAAGAAAAATTAATGGAGACAAACATGCACAATACCATTTACGAGTCAACGAAGCAGAGAGAGAGAGAGAGAGAGAGAGAGAGAGAGAGAGGAAAAAATGCTGTACACAGCCCAATAGTAAACAAAATAATACGTCTGTGTTATAAAAAAACTGAGATAAGAAAGGTGTGTTTGTAAGATTAATGAAATAATATTAATGGTTAAGAGAACAGATCATTGTTTGCTCCACTTTTTTTTTTAGAGGTGAATGGAAAGGAATTTGTGGTTATCCGTTTCATATATTTTCAATAAAAAGCCATTCATGTTGACCTCGCCCTTAGAGAAAGACACGAATGCTGAACCAAAGACTACTCTATACTGGACTTGCTACTCGTGCCCCGCGCCAACCCGCCCATAACCCATGACCAGTGGAGGCCAGTTTTGCGATTCCTGACATTTTCGAACATCACCCCCATTTCCCTTCCTATGGTTTATCAGTATAAATGATATACTGTTATCTTCGTAAATGTTTGTTCTATAATATTATCAAATAAAAAACAGGAAAATACACTAAAAAAAGGCCATTATAAGAGAGTGAAGAAATTTGCATGAACTAAATTAAATATTCATTTAGACTCTTCGCCATTTAATATTTTAAGAGAAAACATTTTAGATGAAATATATCAATAGAAGCGGATTTTCATTAGCTTTCCATTGATATATTTCGTTTTCTGATAAATGAATTACCACCATGCATAAATTAGCGTTAACTAAAAAAATAACATCATCAATCGGATCGGCAAGTAAAAAAGTGTTCCATGAATACAGTAGACTATGGTTTATCAGTATAAATGATACACGGTTATCTTCGTAAATGATTGTTCTATAATATTAGCAAATAAAAAACTGTAAAATACACTAAAGAAATGCCATTATGAGACACTGAAGAAATATGAACTTAATATGCACTTAAACTCTTCGCCATTTAATATTTTGCGTGAAGATTTTTTACATGCAACATATCAATAGAAGCGGAATTTTATTAGCTTTCCATTGATATATTTCGTTTTCTGATAAATGAATTAAAACCATGCATAAATTAGCGTTAACTAAATAAATGACATAATCAATCGGGTAATTTTCCCGATTGATGAGGTTATTTATTTAGTTAACGCTAATTTATGTATGGTTCTAATTCATTTATCAGAAAACGAAATATATCAATGGAAAGCTAATAAAATTCCGCTTCTATTGATATGTTGCATGTAAACTGTTTTTTCGCAAAATATTAAATGGCGAAGAGTTGCAGCCAATATTTACATGCATATTTCTTCACTCGCTCATAATGGCACTTCTTTAGTGTATTTTACAGTTTTTTATTTGATAATATTATAGAACAAACATTTACGAAGATAACGGTATATCATTTATACTGTTAAACCATAGGAAGGGAAATGGGAGTGATGTTCGAAAATGTCAGGAATCGCAAAACTGGCCTCCACTGGAAATATACCAAAATGAGTAGCAAGTCCAGTATACAGTATTTGGCTGAACACTGCATGCCCTTCATATAATAAGTGTCCATTGACACTTAAAAAACATGAGTTATTGTATAGTAGGATTAAGGTAAAAAAGTAAGTAGGTATAAGTATAAATAAGATTGGCATAATTTATATACAGTTATAAGTAATAAGTTATAAGATATCCTTCAACACTTGAAGCCTGTGAGGAGCAACAAACAGACACACACACAGGCACTCCCTTGGTGGGCCCGTGGGTGCCGCGGGGATCCTCGGGGGGATCGACTCACTCCGCCTCGGCAAAAAGGATTTTTCAGCAAGCAACTGAGAGGGAGGAAAAAATGGACCCGGACGCCACAGAACACCGAACTTCATAGAAGCTGTTTTAGCAAGAGATGAAATGTGAGATATCCCGTTCAGATTTTGAGTAGAGGATAGTCCTAGAATGTTCATTGTAGAGGCGGGAGACAGTTGAGTGTCGTTGAAGAAGAGGGGAGACTTGTGTGGCAGGCTGTGTGGAGAGTTGTGTGGCAGGCTGTGTGGAGAGTTGTGTGGCAGGCTGTGTGGACCTTTGTGTGGAGAGTTGTATGGAGCGTTGTGTGGCAGGTTGTGTGGAGCGTTGTGTGGCAGGTTGTGTGGAGCGTTGTGTGGCAGGTTGTGTGGCAGGCTGTGTGGCAGGTTGTGAGGAGCGTTGTGTGGCAGGTTGTGTGGAGCGTTGTGTGGCAGGTTGTGTGGCAGGTTGTATGGAGCGTTGTGTGGCAGGTTGTGTGGAGCGTTGTGTGGCAGGTTGTGTAGCAGGTTGTATGGAGCGTTGTGTGGCAGGCTGTGTGGAGCGTTGTGTGGCAGGTTGTGTGGAGCGTTGTGTGGCAGGTTGTGTGGAGAGTTGTGTGGCAGGCTGTGTGGAGCGTTGTGTGGCAGGTTGTATGGAGCGTTGTGTGGCAGGTTGTGTGGAGCGTTGTGTGGCAGGTTGTGTGGAGCGTTGTGTGGCAGGTTGTATGGAGCGTTGTGTAGCAGGTTGTGTGGAGCGTTGTGTGGCAGGCTGTGTGGAGCGTTGTGTGGCAGGTTGTATGAAGCGTTGTGTGGCAGGTTGTGTGGAGCGTTGTGTGGCAGGTTGTGTGGAGAGTTGTGTGGCAGGCTGTGTGGAGCGTTGTGTGGCAGGTTGTATGGAGCGTTGTGTGGCAGGTTGTGTGGAGCGTTGTGTGGCAGGCTGTGTGGAGAGTTGTGTGGCAGGGTGTGTGGAGAGTTGTGTGGCAGGTTGTGTGGAGAGTTGTGTGGCAGGGTGTGTGGAGAGTTGTGTGGCAGGTTGTATGGAGCGTTGTGTGGCAGGTTGTGTGGAGCGTTGTGTGGCAGGCTGTGTGGAGCGTTGTGTGGCAGGGTGTGTGGAGAGTTGTGTGGCAGGCTGTGTGGAGAGTTGTGTGGCAGGGTGTGTGGAGAGTTGTGTGGCAGGTTGTGTGGAGAGTTGTGTGGAGAGTTGTGTGGCAGGCTGTGTGGAGAGTTGTGTGGCAGGTTGTGTGGAGCGTTGTGTGGAGAGTTGTGTGGCAGTGTGTGTGGAGAGTTGTGTGGAGAGTTGTGTGGCAGGTTGTGTGGAGCGTTGTGTGGAGAGTTGTGTGGCAGGATGTGTGGAGAGTTGTGTGGAGAGTTGTGTGGCAGGTTGTGTGGAGCGTTGTGTGGAGAGTTGTGTGGCAGGGTGTGTGGAGAGTTGTGTGGAGAGTTGTGTGGCAGGGTGTGTGGAGAGTTGTGTGGAGAGTTGTGTGGCAGGTTGTGTGGAGCGTTGTGTGGAGAGTTGTGTGGCAGGGTGTGTGGAGAGTTGTGTGGAGAGTTGTGTGGCAGGGTGTGTGGAGAGTTGTGTGGAGAGTTGTGTGGCAGGTTGTGTGGAGCGTTGTGTGGAGAGTTGTGTGGCATGGTGTGTGGAGAGTTGTGTGGAGAGTTGTGTGGCAGGTTGTGTGGAGCGTTGTGTGGAGAGTTGTGTGGCAGGGTGTGTGGAGAGTTGTGTGGAGAGTTGTGTGGCAGGTTGTGTGGAGCTGTGTGAGTTGTGTGGAGAGTTGTGTGGCAGGCTGTGTGGAGAGTTCTGTGGCAGGTTGTGTGGAGAGTTGTGTGGCAGGCTGTGTGGAGAGTTGTGTGGCAGGTTGTGTGGAGCGTTGTGTGGAGTGTTGTGTGGAGAGTTGTGTGGCAGGCTGTGTGGAGAGTTGTGTGGAGCGTTGTGTGGCAGGCTGTGTGGAGGGTTGTGTGGCAGGCTGTGTGGAGCGTTGTGTGGCAGGCTGTGTGGGAGCGTTGTGTGGAGAGGTTGTGTGGCAGGCTGTGTGGAGCGTTGTGTGGCAGGCTGTGTGGAGAGTTGTGTGGCAGGCTGTGTGGAGCGTTGTGTGGAGAGTTGTGTGGCAGGCTGTGTGGAGAGTTGTGTGGCAGGCTGTGTGGAGCGTTGTGTGGAGAGTTGTGTGGCAGGCTGTGTGGAGAGTTGTGTGGCAGGCTGTGTGGAGCGTTGTGTGGCAGGTTGTGTGAAGCGTTGTGTGGAGCGTTGTGTGGAGAGTTGTGTGGCAGGCTGTGTGGAGTGTTGTGTGGCAGGTTGTGTGGAAGGTTGTGTGGCAGGTTGTGTGGTGAGTTGTGTGGAGAGTTGTGTGGCAGGTTGTGTGGAGAGTTGTGTGGCAGGTTGAGTGGAGAGTTGTGTGGCAGGCTGTGTGGAGAGTTGTGTGGAGAGTTGTGTGGAAGGTTGTGTGGAGAGTTGTGTGGCAGGTTGAGTGGAGAGCTGTGTGGCAGGCTGTGTGGAGAGTTGTGTGGAAGGTTGTGTGGAGAGTTGTGTGGCAGGTTGTGTGGAGAGTTGTGTGGAGAGTTGTGTGGAAGGTTGTGTGGAGAGTTGTGTGGAAGGTTGTGTGGAGAGTTGTGTGGAAGGTTGTGTGGAGAAAATGATGTCCTGCTGATCTTCCTACGTCAGGATGGCCAACAAGGCCTCCACCTCCTCCGCCACCTGGCGCAGGGAGGGCCGCGCCTCCCGCTGCTGCCGCGCCTCCCGCTGCTGCCACGTGCACGCCTCCACCAGGGGCGCCAGCTGCTCGTGGAGCAAGGGGTGTTCGGAGCACTGGCACACGGTGCTGAGCAGCATCCCGACGCTGAACACGTCGCTGGACGGCTGCAACGGCTGCCCTTCCCGTAGCTCCGGCGACCTGAAGAAGGCAAAGTCTTGCTCCTCCAAGTCTCGAGGCATGGCAAACAGCTCAAAGTAGAAGCTGTCCTCGAGTTTGGAGGCGACCCCGAAGTCAATCAGGTGGACACAAGGGCTGGAGGAGGGGCCGCTCACCGTGATGTTGTCCGCCTTGATGTCATTGTGGACAAAACCCTTGAGGTGCATCTCCGCCAGGCGCTCGGCCACGCCCTCCACCACGCGCAGGAACGTTCCCACGCTGCAGCCGTCTTGGCAGTAGCGGTGGATGGGCACGCCGGCGTAGTCCATGATGATTTGAGGTGCGTCGCCGGTGCTCAGGGCGTGGAGGCGCGGCGCCCCCCCCGCCCCATCCAGCTCCAGGGCCACGCGCGCCTCCCACAGGAGGCCGGCGGGGTCCGTGCCCTCCAGAATGGTCTTCCTGACGGCGTCTCTTCCCCTGAAGGTGACACGATCAACAGAGCCGAAGGAGCCCTCGCCGAGCTTCTTGGTGACCGGGAGGTCAGACAACTCCTAATCAGACAGCACCTGAGCGTGCGTCACCACATACTACTTGAAGTCATCCAGGATACTTGTCTCGTCCTCCCAGGTCTCCAAGGCAGCCCACGAGTCCTCTTCGGGCTCCTCCGACACCGTACACACTTTGCCGATGCTGCTAGTCATTTTATCTATCTTTTGAATTTTTCTCAAATTCTCAGTACCTCAGCTCGCAAGAGTCAGATGTATACCTCACCCTTCCTCTACCAAACAGGCAGCCTGGCAATATTAAGGATTTTTTTTTTTTATCTCACGTGACCTGAGAAACCAACTCTAAGCTGATATCTTCATTACACGTCTATCAAGTATCGAGGTAGTTTACAGTACAAGCCAACTCCAAGCTGACGTTCGTCAGTTAGTTTGGTTCCAAGCCTCGAGCAACCAATGGCATCACAGTTTTGCTCACCCTTCCATGCTATAAGGACATGGTGTGATTATACCTGCCCAGAGTTACAAGGCTTGGAATATGATTCCTTCACTGCGAAGTATATCCTGCCACAACATAACCTGTTTTAGAACTCAAAAGGAAATTCCAACTGAGAAATTATCTTTTCAATATAATCAAAAGGCATACGAAACAAAACATTAGCGCAACCATTTTCATAGTCCGAGGCTTTTCATGTGTTATTTAAATTACTGTTGTACATGTGTGTGTGTGTGTGTGTGTGTGTGTGTGTGTGTGTGTGTATGTGTGTGTGTGTGTGTGTGTGTGTGTGTGTGTATGTGTGTGTGTGTGTGTGTGTGTGTGTGTGTGTGTGTGTGTGTGTGTGTGTGCGCGCGTGTGTACTCTGCGTGATGTTCAAGTCGATAGGTTGAGTTTTACAGCTTTCCCAAGTGGCGCTTCAAATCGTATTCCCTCAGCGTTTTAGACCCTGGCGATGGCATTCTTTGATTTCGTAAGCCTTGGAGAGAGAGAGAGAGAGAGAGAGAGAGAGGAGAGAGAGAGAGAAGAGAGAGAGAGAGAGAGAGAGAGAGAGGGGAGAGAAGAGAGAGAGAGAGAGAGAGGGGAGAGAGAGAGAGATCGTATGGTACATATTTCGATTTCATTATTTATTTCCCTCTTCCATCACTCTCTCCTCTCTCTCTCTCTCTCTCCTCTCTCTCTCTCTCTCTCTCTCTCTCTCTCTCCTCTCTCTCTCTCTCTCTCTCTCTCTCTCTCTCTCTCTCAGGACAAACACAGGAAGACAAGCGCCCCTTCATCTCCTCACCGTCGACTTCCTTGTTATCCTGACGCAGACTCAAGGGGAGAGAGACTGAGAGACTGAAATCGCACTCTTAAATCCTCGAAAGCGCTTTCTTAACTTCTCTTCCCCCACTAGAATCTCCGTGAGGTGTAGACGTATATCCTGTCGTATATCCTAACCCCCTCCCCGCCATCCCCACCACAACCCCACAACCCAACGTCCCCTACCACAGCCAGAAAGCCGGAAAAGCACCTTTAAAAGCATCTCCCTCGTTCTTCCCTCATCGCCTCCTCCGTAAGTGAGTGCTGACGGAGTGGTTTCCGTCCTAGGATATTGAGACAACGGCGCGGCGGTGGAGTACTAATATCTAAGAGAGAGAGAGAGAGAGAGAGAGAGAGAGAGAGAGAGAGAGAGAGAGAGAGAGAGAGAGAGAGAGAGAGAGAGAGAGAGAGAGAGAGAGAGAGAGAGAGAGAGAGAGAGAGAGAGAGACGCATTGCTTAATATATCTATCTATCTATTCTCAAGTGTCCTCAACAGCCTATATAGACAGGCATTAGATCCTCCTCTTCCTCCTCCTCCTCTGCCTCTTCCTCCTCCTTCTTGCCTCTTCTCCCTCCCATCTTCCATACATCTATCTTCTCCATTTCTTCTCTCATTCCTACTCCATTCCTTCCTTTACCTCTCTCGCCATTCATTAAAACCCCTATCCTCTACCACTTCTTCTCACTTTTCACTACCTCTTCCATCTACATCTCGTCCTCTCCCCACTCATTCCTACATCCTCCTGCACCTCCGTCACTGCCCTTTTCTTCTTCGTCTCTCCTTTATACAAGCTCGAACGGACACCTCAAACCAAGGCTAAGGGAATAGAGATCTTAATTCCCTTGGCCTTGCCTCAAACCTTTCCCAGGATTCCCTTTCAGTGTCTAACTAACCCTAAATATCACCTCTGTTTATGCCGGTACATGGGTGCGTTGCATTGCCCCTAAGCGGTTCACAGAGGGACGACTCAAACGGGAATACATGTCCTAACACTCAGCTATGTTCTTGTGCTTGTTGCCCTAGTGTTGTGTCAAGGAATTAAAATTTTTTATTATACAATGTGGTGTGTTGTTTTCATGTGTTTATTGGCTTTCTTGTTTTGAGTGGTGATGTTGGTCTTGTTTTTTTTTGTTCTGCAATGTGAAGTGTGTTGTTCTCATGTGCTTATTGGTTTTCTTATTTTGAGTGATGGTGTTGCCCTTACTTTTTTTATATTTTTGTTATTGTTTGTTAATGGTGATAATGGTATCATTTATTTGTGCTTCCATTTTTTCTCTATTCCTCTGCTTATCTCATATATTTCTATATTTTTCTTTCTGCTGTTAATGATGTTATCCTATCCTTGTGTATTTCCATTTTTTCCCTTTTTTTTCATCCCTGCTCTCTTTGTTACTCTTTTAATCCTTCTTTATACATGAACTCTCGCCTCTGTTCTCTTGTTGCGAATGACCGACCGTCTTACCATTGACTCCTTCCCGATACTGGTGGCTGGCTGGCACACACAACACAGTACAAAAGCTGCAGCCACACATTGACCACAACCTTTTCTGATATAACCAAAAGGACGGAGATGAGTGGTAGGTCTTCTGAATTTCTTACTATGCAGGTCCAAGCCCGAGGAAAACAGACATTGTATTTATGGGTGTTGAAGGAAAAAGTGAGTCGTGTGTGGCGTGCTGCGGGATGCGTCTCTGTTAGTTTAAGCTCCCCTGATGTTACGTTTTGATTAGATACGTAGTAAATTCGTGAGCTATTCATATCTGTTTGTCATTCGTTTTCGGTAAAGGAATTGTTGTTGATGCTGATGTTTTTGTAAAGTATTACCATTATCATCCCGATATTTTCCATTATTGTTATTGTCATCATCAAAACGTAATCGGCAACATTTTAACAATAAAGAAACTGTTCATTGCAATCATTAGTGTCAGTATTGAAATGTTGACTCGGTAATTTGGTATATTATGTTGTAATTTAGCGTGTTAGGTGAGGGTCATTATATGCATATAAAGGATATTTACCTTGTCACTCAATTGACAGGTGTCGCTGAGTCATCACCGGTCAATGATAACAATTAGCTGTCACTCGTCAACACAGATATTTGCATCTATGTATATTCCCATCTTGACATCACCATTTCACCATTCTCAGGTTTAGTTTAGTCTCCCTCTGGTCGTAGTTTTGTAGCCATATTCAGTATTACACAATAATTCATATTTAACACCCGGATTAACTACATGTTGTGATATTATGGATATGTAATTGTATACGTTTAAAAATGCATGTTTCCCATTATTAGTACTTGAATAATAGCAATATTTCAATCTATTCAATTATACTATGTGTGTGTGTGTGTGTGTGTGTGTGTGTGTGTGTGTGTGTGCAATAAATAACAGCAGAGAGCTCAGCCTATGAACACAAGAATAATACAGGTATTTACACAACAGTTAAAATACTTTCTTCCCAGCAGTGTATGGGATACACTACGTAAGTAACTTCAAAAATGTTTACTAAAAAACAGTTGCCAGGACAGTAAACAATAAGGAGGATAACCCACGGCAGCAGTACCCCCCCCCCCCACACACACGCACACGCACACGCACACGCACACGCACACCACACACACACACACACACACACACACACACACAACACACACACACACACACACACACACACACACACACACACACACACATTTTTTGTTAGCATTGCAAAAAAAAAAAAAAATAGAAACTCACAAATTGTAGTATTTTTTTCATTCGGATTTGCTTTGTTAAAAGAATAAAAAATCACGGTCTTTCCGGATGCAATTCTGTAAACGACAAAATAATAATTCGTTGGGAGAAATCAATCCTCAAAAATAGCATGATTGATACGAGGAATCAAAGAAGGCGAACCGTTCACATTTCCTCCGCAAAATTGATATGGGCGTCAGCGAGTTTGGAACAGTGTTATCAGTTCCCGCGCCACGCCCTGTATGCCAATAGGGAATCGGAAACCATGGTATAACTTCTTTTTTTTTACATCACAAAGGACTGGCTAAGGGCAAAACAAAAAAAGAGGTAACAAGAAGTCCGCTTAGTTGCCCGTCCCTATAAAGAAAACATTAAGAGAATAAGGAAAGGAGGGTGGGCCAATTTAGATCGGAAGGTGTCTTGTCAGTCCTGTCTTGAAAAGATTTAAGTCGTAGAAGGTACGGTATAAACTAAATATTCAAGGTATTTGTGCCATTATGTAAGATTGAAATGATGTTTGGCCAAGATAACTGAAAATGCGACGCGAATACATGAAGAGACAGACAGAAGTGACGACATTATAATTGTTGTTATGGATTGTATATTTGTACCTTTATTACCAACACCGTTAATATTATTGTTATAAATATGATTATTAGGACTAGGTATTAATGTTATTGTTATTTTCATATTTTTTCTTTTTTGTTATTATTATCATTACTTTGTTATGATTCATGCTTCCATCATCATCATCATCATCATAGCTATGTAAAGAGTTTCTTATTTGTAAGTTATGGTTTATATGTTATCGTAATCATGTAGTGGATCTCAACTTCGACATTTCGTTTTCGATGAAGAATTTTGTTTTCAGACCACGATTGCGAACCAGACTTTTCTTTTTACGCGGCTCTAATTTGTGGTGGTTTCCATGCGTCGTGTGCTATTTTTATGGCAGTTGCGATGCCATGGTGACTGAACCGGAGAAACCTCAAGCCTGGATAAACGTAGCAATCAGGAAATACTCTCAAATTCTTCTGTTATATATATTATATATATATATATATATATATATATATATATATATATATTATATATATATATATATATATATATATATATATATATATATCTATCTTTATATTAATAAAAGCGAAAGTGTGTCTGTCTGTGTGTGTGTGTGTGTGTGTGTGTGTGTGGTATAGGTTCCGCCCCCCTTGGCGCAAACACCTCATATGGCACATTTTTGGAATCAGGTTGACCAGGGGAAGGTCATAAGCCCACTTATGAGATGATCCGATCAGTTTTTTTTTTTGTTTTGTTTTTTAGCAGCCTATTAGCGAGAATTGTGAAAACAAAAGTAGGTTGCGAGAATTGAGGAAGCCTTGATGTAGGGTGATGGGTAATGGGTGAGTGAATGGGTGGGGTGATGGGTAATGGGTGTGGGGTGATGGGTGAGTGAATGGGTGGGGGGTGATGGGTTGGGGGTGATGGGTGATGGGTGAGGGAATAGGTGGGGGGTGATGGGTAATCTATAATAATATAAGCAAAAGTGTGTCTCTCTGTCTGTCTGTCTGTCTGTCTGTGTGTGTGTGTGTCTGGTATAGGTTCCGCCCCCCGTGGCGCAATCAACTCATATGGCACATTTTTGGAACCGGGTTGACCAGGGGAAGGTTTTAAGCCCAATTATGAGATGATCCGATCTTTTTTTTTTTTTTTTTTTTTAGCAGCCTATTAGCGATAATTGTGAAAAAAAAGTGGGTTGCGAGAATTGAGGAAACCTTGATGTAGGGTGATGGGTAATGGGTGAGTGAATGGGTGGGGTGATGAGTAATGGGTGTGGGGTGATGGGTGAGTGAATGGGTGGGGGGTGATGGGTTGGGGGTGATGGGTGATGGGTGAGGGAATAGGTGGGGGGTGATGGGTAATGGTAAATATAAGCGAAAGTGTGTCTGTCTGTGTGTGTGTGTGTGTGTGTGTGTGTCTGGTATAGGTTCCCGCCCCCGTGGCGCAATCACCTCATATGGCACATTTTGGAACCGGGTTGACCAGGGGAAGGTTTTAAGCCCAATTATGAGATGATCCGATCACTTTTTTTTTTATTTTTTTTAGCAGCCTATTAGCGATAATTGTGAAAAAAAAAGTGGGTTGCGAGAATTGAGGAAACCTTGATGTAGGGTGATGGGTAATGGGTGAGTGAATGGGTGGGGTGATGGGTAATGGGTGTGGGGTGATGGGTGAGTGAATGGGTGGGGGGTGATGGGTTGGGGATGATGGGTGATGGGTGAGGGAATAGGTGGGGGGTGAGTGAATGGGTGGGGGGTGATGGTAATGGGTGAGTGAATGGGTGGGGGGTGATGGGTAATGGGTGAGTGAATGGGTGGGGGGAATACATACATTTCTACATCCGTGATTTCAGGAAAGTTAGAAGGGGCTATCTGGAGAGTCCGTGTTTGGTTCGGCCCACCAAACACAGGTGGTGGGCCAAAGGCCCACCACTAATAGCCCTCCGCAGGAGCTAGCCAAAAAGTCCGCCCGGAGGGCGGACTTTGTGAAAATGCGACGCGAATACATGAAGAGACAGACAGAAGTGACGACATTATAATTGTTGTTATGGATTGTATATTTGTACCTTTATTACCAACACCGTTAATATTATTGTTATAAATATGATTATTAGGACTAGGTATTAATGTTATTGTTATTTTCATATTTTTTCTTTTTTGTTATTATTATCATTACTTTGTTATGATTCATGCTTCCATCATCATCATCATCATCATAGCTATGTAAAGAGTTTCTTATTTGTAAGTTATGGTTTATATGTTATCGTAATCATGTAGTGGATCTCAACTTCGACATTTCGTTTTCGATGAAGAATTTTGTTTTCAGACCACGATTGCGAACCAGACTTTTCTTTTTACGCGGCTCTAATTTGTGGTGGTTTCCATGCGTCGTGTGCTATTTTTATGGCAGTTGCGATGCCATGGTGACTGAACCGGAGAAACCTCAAGCCTGGATAAACGTAGCAACAGGAAATACTCTCGAATTCTTCTGTTTATATATATATATATATATATATATATATATTATATATATATATATAATATATATATATATATATATATATATAATAATATAAGCGAAAGTGTGTCTGTCTGTGTGTGTGTGTGTGTGTGTGGTATAGGTTCCGCCCCCCTTGGCGCAAACACCTCATATGGCACATTTTTGGAATCAGGTTGACCAGGGGAAGGTCATAAGCCCACTTATGAGATGATCCGATCACTTTTTTTTTTTTTTTTTTTTAGCAGCCTATTAGCGAAAATTGTGAAAACAAAAGTGGGTTGCGAGAATTGAGGAAGCCTTGATGTAGGGTGATGGGTAATGGGTGAGTGAATGGGTGGGGGTGATGGGTAATGGGTGTGGGGTGAGTGAATGGGTGTGTGGTGATGGGTAATGGGTGAGTGAATGGGTGGGGGGTGATGGGTAATGGGTGAGTGAATGGGTGTGTGGTGATGGGTAATGGGTGAGTGAATGGGTGGGGGGTGATGGGTAATGGGTGAGTGAATGGGTGGGGGGTGATGGGTAATGGGTGAGTGAATGGGTGTGTGGTGATGGGTAATGGGTGAGTGAATGGGTGGGGGGTGATGGGTAATGGGTGAGTGAATGGGTGTGTGGTGATGGGTAATGGGTGAGTGAATGGGTGGGGGTGATGGGTAATGGGTGTGTGGTGATGGGTAATGGGTGAGTGAATGGGTGGGGGGTGATGGGTAATGGGTGAGTGAATGGGTGGGGGGTGATGGGTAATTGGTGAGTGAATGGGTGTGTGGTTATGGGTAATGGGTGAGTGAATGGGTGGGGGGTGATGGGTAATGGGTGAGTGAATGGGTGGGGGGAATACATACATTTCTACATCCATGATTTCAGGAAAATTAGAAGGGGCTATCTGGAGAGTCCATGTTTGGTGGGCCGAAGGCCCACCTAACACAGGTGGTGGGCCGAAGGCCCACCAATAGCCCTCCGCAGGAGCTAGCCAAAAAGTCCGCCCGGAGGGCGGCTTTGCGGCTAGTATATATATATATACAGAGAGAGAGAGAGAGAAAAAAAAAAAAGCGTGCATACATAGTTTTTACATACATACAATCAGCAAATGCAACAATATCAACAGCAACAGCAACAGCAACAGCAACAGGTTACAATACTTACAATAGTGATAACCATAACATCAATAGTATAAATTGTAAATCAGGAGTAAATTTCATGAATAGTAATTATGCCAACTATTCCTGTGCGCATTACATGTATTACTAATGTGGCGCAGATAACTAATAGACAAATCATATCTTACAAAGTTGTTGCTTCTTTACACCAAGGTTCGATGCCCGCGCCATTCCGCCAGCCTCTTAGCATCGGGTGAATCCTCCAAAAATCCGCAACAGATAAAACTGACGAGACACGCGATGTGTTTCAAATCAAAAACATAACAAAACGGAGAAAAAATGAGTATGTACTTTTACAATATAGAAAAAGAAATGGCAGTTGCCTAACAAAAGTAATAGTATTTTTACTGACTTTTCCATTGTTTCATGAAAGAATATTCCCATTTTTATTGTGCTTTAGATGAAAGTTTGATTTTTCTGAACGGCAATAAATATGATGCATGTTTTCTTTCTTTTCAATCTTTTTTTCTTACTTTTCTTTTCTTTGTAAGGCTTGGAGTGGAGGGTGATAAATGAAGATTGATGAACCAAGGCCGATTATGGAGTCCTCTAAGTTTTTTTCTTTCTTTTTACTTTCTTTAACTCACGAGGCAATTGTTAATAAAGAGTACAAGACGCTGCCAGACACTGAGGCGAGCCGGTGTGCGTGAAGCGCGGGAAAAACTCATCCCACAATCTGGTGTGAAAGACGGTCCAGGAATGAAGACAAGGCACCGTCAGCTGTATATTTATTCCACGCTGGAGTCTGAAGGATGCATTACACGTTGAAACATGTCCGTGCTGCCTGCCAAACATTTACTGCGTCAGACTCAATGTATGCCTCGTACGCTGCATGTATTTTTGTATCCACTATGAATGTTTGAATGTATCACGTATGGTTTATTCCTTTGTTAAATCTGTTGTGCTCCATGTACTTTTTTTTTTTTTTTTTTTTTTTGTGATTCCTGCGCTGATCGGTTTTTGTTTGATCTTTATTTTGTGTCCATGACTTCAATAACATATGATTGATATCCATATTTGATTTTATTTATCTATGTATAGAATACCTGAAGTATATATGCATATCATGTTTTATCGATATGTTAGTGTTCTTTGTTTGTGTCGGTCGGTCGGTCTTTTTATTGACTGACTTGCCTGCCAGCTTTCTGTGTTCATCTCTTTGTGTTTGTATTCCGTTGATTTTTGCTTCGTTTTCCACCTGTTTGGTTGGTTTAGTGCCTTGTTCTGGTTGGTTTAGTGCCTTGTTGTGGTTGTTTTAGTGCCTTGTTCTGGTTGGTTTAGTGCCTTGTTGTGGTTGTTTTAGTGCCTTGTTCTGGTTGTTTTAGTGCCTTGTTGTGGTTGGTTTAGTGCCTTGTTGTGGTTGTTTTAGTGCCTTGTTCTGGTTGGTTTAGTGCCTTGTTGTGGTTGTTTTAGTGCCTTGTTCTGGTTGTTTTAGTGCCTTGTTCTGGTTGGTTTAGTGCCTTGTTGTGGTTGTTTTAGTGCCTTGTTCTGGTTATTTTAGTGCCTTGTTCTGGTTGTTTTAGTGCCTTGTTCTGGTTGTTTTAGTGCCTTGTTGTGGTTGTTTTAGTGCCATGTTCTGGTTGTTTTAGTGCCTTGTGGTTCTTTTAGTGCCTTGTTGTGGTTGTTTTAGTGCCTTGTTCTGGTTGTTTTAGTGCCTTATTGTGGTTGTTTTAGTGCCTTGTTCTGGTTGTTTTAGTGCCTTGTTCTGGTTGTTTTAGTGCCTTGTTCTGGTTGTTTTAGAGCCTTGTTCTGGTTGTTTTAGTGCCTTGTTCTGGTTGTTTTAGTGCCTTGTTCTGGTTGTTTTAGTGCCTTGTTCTGGTGTTTTAGTGCCTTTGTTCTGGTTGTTTTAGTGCCTTGTTGTGGTTGTTTTAGTGCTTTGTGGTTGTTTAGTGCCTTGTTCTGGTTGTTTTAATGCCTTTGTGTTCTGGTTGTTTTAGTGCCTTGTTCTGGTTGTTTTAGTGCCTTGTTCTGGTTGTTTTAGTGCCTTGTTGTTGTTTTAGTGCCTTGTTGTGGTTTGTTTAGAGCCTTGTTGTGGTTGTTTTAGTGCCTTGTTCTGGTTGTTTAGTGCCTTTTTGGTTGTTTTAGTGCTTGTGTGTGGCTGTGGTTTTAGTGCCTTGTTGTGGTTGTTTTAGTGCCTTGTTCTGGTTGTTTTAGTGCCTTGTTCTGGTTGTTTTAGTGCCTTGTTCTGGTTGTTTTAGTGCCTTGTTGTGGTTGTTTTAGTGCCTTGTTCTGGTTGTTTTAGTGCCTTGTTCTGGTTGTTTTAGTGCCTTGTTCTGGTTGTTTTAGTGCCTTGTTCTGGTTGTTTTTAGTGCCTTGTTTGGTTGTTTTAGTGCTTGTTCTGGTGTTTTAGTTTTTTAGGCCTTGTTCTGGTTGTTTTAGTGCCTTGTTCTGGTTGTTTTAGTGCCTTTGTGGTTGTTTTAGTGCCTTGTTGTGGTTGTTTGTTAGTGCCTTGTTCTGGTTGTTTTAGTGCCTGTTCTGGTTGTTTTAGTGCCTTCTTGTGGTTGTTTTAGTGTCTTGTTTTGGGTTGTTTTAGTGCCTTGTTCTGGTTGTTTTAGTGCCTTGTTCTGGTTGTTTTAGTGCCTCTTGTTTGGTTGTTTTAGTGTCTTGTTTGTGGTTGTTTTAGTGCCTTGTTCTGGCTTGTTTTAGTGCCTTGTTGTGGTGTTTTTAGTGCCTTCTTGTGGTTGTTTTAGTGTTCTGTTGTGGTTTTGTTTTAGTGCCTTGTTCTGGTTGTTTTAGTGCCTTGTTTGGTTGTTTTAGTGCTTCTTGTGGTTGTTTTTAGTGTCTGTTGTGGTTGTTTTAGTGCCTTGTTGTGGTTGTTTTAGTGCCTTGTTCTGGTTGTTTTAGTGCCTTGTTCTGGTTGTTTTAGTGCCTTCTTGTGGTTGTTTTAGTGTCTTGTTGTGGTTGTTTTAGTGCCTTGTTCTGGTTGTTTTAGTGCCTTGTTCTGGTTGTTTTAGTGCCTTGTTATGGTTGTGTTAGTGCCTTGTTGTGGTTGTTTTAGTGCCTTGGTGTGGTTGTTTTAGTGCCTCGTTGTGGTTGTTTTAGTGCCTTGTTGTGGTTGTTTTAGTGCCTTTGTTGTTGTGGTTTTGTTTTAGTGCCTTGTTATGGTTGTGTTTAGTACCTTGTTGTGGTTGTTTTAGTGCCTTGTGGTTGTTTTAGTGCCTTGGTGTGGTTGTTTTAGTGCCTTGTTGTGGTTGTTTTAGTGCCTTGTTGTGGTTGTTTTAGTGCCTTGTTGTGGTTGTTTTAGTGCCTTGTTCTGGTTGTTTTAGTGCCTTGTTGTGGTTGTTTTAGTGCCTTGTTCTGGTTGTTTTAGTGCCTTGTTGTGGTTGTTTTAGTGCCTTGTTGGTTGTTTTAGTGCCTTGTTCTGGTTGTTTTAGTGCCTTGTTCTGGTGTGTTTTAGTGCTTGTTGAGGCTGTTTTTTAGTGCCTTGTTGTGGTTGTTTTAGTGCCTTGTTGTGGTTGTTTTAGTGCCTTGTTGTGGTTGTTTTAGTGCTTTGTTCTGGTTGTTTTAGTGCCTTGTTGTGGTTGTTTTAGAGCCTTGTTGTGGTTGTTTTAGTGCCTTGTTGGTTGTTTTAGTGCCTTGTTGTAGTTGTTTTAGTGCTTGTTCTGGTTGTTTTAGTGCTTGTTCTGGTTGTTTTAGTGCCTTGTTTGGTTGTTTTAGGCCTTGGTGTGGTTGTTTTAGTGCCTGTGTGGTTGTTTTAGTGCCTTGTTCTGGTTGTTTTAGAGCCTTGTTCTGGTTGTTTTAGTGTCTTGTTCTGGTTGTTTTAGAGCCTTGTTCTGGTTGTTTTAGTGCCTTGTTGTGGTTGTTTTAGTGCCTTGTTGTGGTTGTTTTAGTGCCTTGTTGTGGTTGTTTTAGTGCCTTGTTCTGGTTGTTTTAGTGCCTTGTTGTGGTTGTTTTAGTGCCTTGTTCTGGTTGTTTTAGTGCCTTGTTCTGGTTGTTTTAGTGCCTTGTTGTGGTTGTTTTAGTGCCTTGTTCTGGTTGTTTTAATGCCTTGTTGTGGTTGTTTTAGTGCCTTGTTCTGGTTGTTTTAGTGCCTTGTGGTTGTTTTAGTGCCTTGTTCTGGTTGTTTTAGTGCCTTGTTGTGGTTGTTTTAGTGCCTTGTTTGAGTGTTTTAGTGCCTTGTTGTGGTTGTTTTAGTGGCTTGTTCATGGTTGTTTTAGTGCCTGTGTGGTTGTTTTAGTGCCTTGTTCTGGTTGTTTTCTTTTTAGTGCCTTGTTGTGGTTGTTGTGGTAGTGCCTTGGTTTGTGGTTGTTTTAGTGCCTTGTTGTGGTTGTTTTAGTGCCTTGTTTGGTTGTTTTAGTGCCTTGTGGGTTTTTTAGTGGCTTGTTCTGTTTGTTTTAGTGCTTGTTTTGTTTGGTTGTTTTTTTTTAGTGCCTTGTATTGGTTGTTTTAGTGCCTTGTTCTGGTTGTTTTAGTGCCTTGTGGTTGTTTTAGTGCCTTGTTCTGGATGTTTTAATGCCTTGTTCTGGTTGTTTTAGTGCCTTGTTCTGGTTGTTTTAGTGGCTTGTTCTGGTTGTTTTAGTGGCTTGTTCTGGTTGTTTTAGTGCCTTGTTTTGGTTGTTTTAGTGCCTTGTTCTGGTTGTTTTAATGCCTTGTTCTGGTTGTTTTAGTGGCTTGTTCTGGTTGTTTTAGTGTCTTGTTCTGGTTGTTTTACGGCCTTGTTCTGGTTGTTTTAGTGCCTTGTTCTGGTTGTTTTAGTGCCTTGTTCTGTTTGTTTTAGTGGCTTGTTCTGGTTGTTTAAGTGCCTTGTTCTGGTTGTTTTAGTGCCTTGTTCTGGTTGTTTTAGTGCCTTGTTCTGGTTGTCTTAGTGGCTTGTTCTGGTTGTTTTAGTGCCTTGTTCTGGTTGTTTTAGTGCCTTGTTCTGGTTGTTTTAGTGCCTTGTTGTGGTTGTTTTAGTGGCTTGTTCAGATTTTTTAGTGCCTTGTTCTGGTCGTTTTAGTGCCTTGTTCTGGTTGGTTTAGTGAATTGTTGAGCACGTAAACCAAAAGTCAGGGATATGTTGGTTTGTTTGGTGACCTTGTACTGCGGCATGAACCAAACATCCCATCACTGCAAAGCCTAGTCAGCGGTGCAGCAATGGCATACGTGACGGTCAAGGCTGCTAGGAATTTCTAAGCACGACTCGCTCCTCTGAAACATTGACTCTGGACTGTGGGACTTCAGGACTCTTGGTATTGAAGGTGATATAACGGTCAGTCGAGTAGCATGAAAGCCTGAAATGAATCATGGTGAATTAGTTAATGAAGGTAAGATAATAAATACGATTAGTGCGGAGTCAATAGGGAGTTGTAAAAGGAGGCTAGACAAATTCATGGATGGGGATGCAAAGGTGGATGTAGGTAGTGTTAAGTAACAGGAACTACCACGTGTAGGTCTCACGGCCTCTTGTAGCTTCCTTATTGTCTTATGTTCTCATGTTCTAAGTAAGTAAAATAACTCCGAGGAAGGATTAATAGCATCACGCAATCCTCGCCTTAATTTGTTTATAGACTTTACCAGTATTTTTTTTAACAGAAGCGTAAATATAAATGAAGAACATTTTTTTATGACATGATGTACGGAGACAAGAGAAGTGCATCATGGATTAAGAAACAAACTGAAATACATAACAGATACTATGATACAAAGGAGAGAATGCAGCCATGTTATACGTAGAACAGGAAAGCAATGACCTTTTACGACTAGAAAATGTCAGTCCAGAAATAGACAAGAAGCGGAGTCGGGACTGAAAAGAAATGAAATAATCAAGAGAGAAAGGGCAGTAGAAAATTTTCATCCTAATCTACAAAGGACTTACGGTTACTGTTACTCTGTTAGTGACATCGAATAACAATAGTGGTAGTGGTAATAGTATTAGTAGCTGTTGTAGTAGTTGTTGTAGATGTAATAGTAGTAGTAGTAGCAGTAGTTGTTGTAGCTGTAGTAGTAGTAGTAGTAGTAGTAGTAGTAGTAGTAGTAGTAGTAGTAGCTGTAGTAGTGTAGTAGTATTAGTAGTAGTAGTAGTAGTAGCTGTAGTAGTAGTAATAGTAGTAGTAGTAGTAGTAGTAGTAGTAATAGTTGCTGTAGTAGTGGGGGTTGTAGAATTAGTAGTAAGGTAATAGTAGTAGTAGTAGTCAATTATGTGAAAGAAGTAGTTGTTAGGGAGAAATATACAAGAAAAAAAAGATGATGGGGTGTAAATGAAGAGATGAGGCACAGGAGGAGGAGGAGGAGGATTACATAGGATTACATAGGATTACATAGGAATAACAGACACCAGGAGACCTATTGGTCCATAGCGAGGGTATCTGCTGAACTACATACTACTAACTATCAACTACTTGTAAGAAAACAGTTGGAAAATGATACCATGTCCCTAAAGAGGATAGGAACATGGAAGTTTCATAGTGCAGAATGATAGGATATGAAAAATACTAACTACAACTACCACTACCACTACAACTAATCGATACGGGGGACTAGATACGAATTCGCACTATCAATACCCATTTACTTTACAGTGCGCGTCAAGTCTGTTTTTGAATGTAGTTATTGTGCTGGCTCCGACAACATTTGCTGGTAACTTGTTCCATCGATCAACGATTCTAACATTGAAATAATTTTTACGGAGATCGGTGATGCAACGTTGACCGTTTCGTTTTAAACCATTATTTCTTGTTGTCACTTGAGTTGAAAGCTCGAATAGGTTCTCTTGATTAA
>JACEEZ010011518.1:70000-92500 GCA_016584305.1 Chionoecetes opilio
GTTGTCTCTAACTTGTAGAAATTATAGTTGCATAAAGTAGTCACACAGGCAGCCCCTTTTGGCTCAGTAGGGCTGTTGCTGTCTGTTCTTCCTTTGTATTCCTCCTTATCTTTTTTTACCTATTTTGCCTTGCTTGATACTTTTTTTTAACACCACAAAGGACTGGCCAAGGGCAAAAAAAACCAACCCAACAAAAAGCCAGGTAAATTGCCCGTCCATATAAAGAAGACAGTAGGGTAATATAGAAAGGGGTTGCGGCCAATTTAGTTCTTAAGGTGTCTTGTCACACCTCTCTTGAAAAATATTAAGCTGCTATTATTTTATCCCTATCATTAATGAGGTTATAGTTACCATCTGCATCGTTTATCTTGCAGGTTATTACGCTCGTCAATGGTTTCGTGTATATGAATGTAGGAAGTCTACTTCAATTACAGTATTCGCGGACGTGTGTTGCTACAGAGTAATGGTGTAGTGTGTGAGGAGGTGGGTGAGTGGTGTGTGCTAGGAGGTGGGTGAGTGGTGTGTGCTAGGAGGTGGGTGAGTGGTGTGTGCTAGGAGGTGGGTGAGTGGTGTGTGACTAGGAGGTGGGTGGTGGTGTGTGCTAGGAGGTGGGGGAGTGGTGTGTGCTGTAGGATGTCACAGCGGCTAAACTCAGTGATGCAATTTTCTGCCGAGTGTCAAAAGTTTAAGTAGTTAGGAGGTGAGGCGTGAGAAGTTTGTCTTTTTTTTTTTTTTACCAGAGACTAATTGGCAAGCCTGATTATACGTTGAAATAGTAGTACATAGGCGTTATCTTTTTTCTTATCTATATCTGTCTTATATGTCTACCTTTTATATGTACTTGGATAAGGTATTTATTGCCGAGGATTATTTATTAACTTGCATCCACAGTCAAAAAACCTAAGACTGCTACGTTTCATTCTTTCCATCATACCATTAGATATTCCATTTCCCTCAGTAGCCACCAAACAACAATCAAACTTAAATCAAGACTAGAAGTACATAAATACGTATAAAGACCCAAATACTCGACACAAAATCATTAGTCTACCAAATGTCGATTGATACAATAGAAGTAATGACTCACTCGTGTTGTGGGGGATCGATGCTGTGGGTAGACACGCGTGGATAACAAGAATATTGAGCTACTAATGGTTGTCTCATCATCTTGAGGTGGTAGCGTCTCTCTCTCTCTCTCTCTCTCTCTCTCTCTCTCTCTCTCTCTCTCTCTCTCTCTCTCTCTCTCTCTCTCTCTCTCTCTCTCTCTCTCTCTCTCTCTCTCTCTCTCTCTCTCTCTCTCTCTCTCTCTGTATATCTCTCTCTCTGTGTCTGTATGTCTCTCTCTGTGTCTGTCTCTCTCTCTATCTGTCTGTCTCTCTGTCTCATGTTGAAACAGTGAACTATGAAAAAAAATTGTATAAACAGGATATGACTTAATACCATAGAAGTAGAAACATGTTGCATATATAAGTCATAAATAACTATTCAGATTTCAGAGTAGAAACCGTGTCCATTTGTTATACAGACAGATGGTACATGAGCCACACGTCCAGACCAAATTAGTTACGACGCCCCTGTGAGCAAGTCGTTTAACATGCAAGGCAGCAGCAAGTCCCTCAGGAGAAGTTGCCGCAAAGTCCTGTATGTGATGTTAAAGTTTGGCAGGACAGGGGAACGTCCACGAAGGTTAAGCAATGGTCACTGCAATTTTGGGTAACGATGGCACTGGTTACAAAGGCTATAGGGCCACGAAGACACTGGTTACTAGGGTACTGGTTTCTAGGGTATTGGTTACTAGGGCACTGGTTACTAGGGCAATGGTTGCTAGGGTATTGTATACTAGGGCACTGGTTACTAGGGCACCGGTTACTAGGGCACTGGTTACAAGGGCACTGGTTACTAGGGCACTGGTTACTAGGGCACCGGTTACTAAGGCACTGGTTACAAGGGCACTGGTTACTAAGACACTGGTTACAAGGGCACTGATTATAAGGGCACTGGTTACTAGGACACTGGTTACAAGGGCACTGGTTGCTAGGACACTGGTTACAAGGGCACTGGTTACTATGGCATTGGTTACAAGGGCACTGGTTACTAGGGCACTGGTTACAAGGGCATTGGTTACAAGGGCACTGGTTACAAGGGCACTGGTTACAAGGGAACTGGTTACTAGGGCACTGGTTACAAGGGCATTGGTTACAAGGGCACTGGTTACAAGGGCACTGGTTACAAGGGCATTGGTTACAAGGGCATTGGTTATAAGGGCACTGGTTACAAGGGCACTGGTTATAAGGGCATTGGTTACAAGGGCACTGGTTATAAGGACATTGGACACAAGGGCACTGGTTATAAGGGCATTGGTTACAAGGGCATTGGTTACAAGGGCATTGGTTATAAGGGCACTGGTTACAAGGACACTGGTTACAAGGGCACTGGTTACAAGGGCACTGGTTACAAGGGCATTGGTTACCAGGGCACTGGTTATAAGGGCATTGGTTACAAGGGCATTGGTTATAAGGACATTGGTTATAAGGGCACTGGTTACAAGGGCACTGGTTAAAGGGCATTGGTTACAAGGGCATGGACACAAGGGCACTGGTTATAAGGGCATGTTACAAGGGCATGGTTACAAGGGCATTGGTTAAAGGGCACTGGTTACAAGGGCATGGTTACAAGGGCATTGGTTACAAGGGCACTGGTTATAAGGGCATTGGTTACAAGGGCACTGGTTACAAGGGCACTGGTTAAAGGGCATTGGTTACAAGGCATGGTTATAGGGCATTGGTACAAGGGCATTGTTATAAGGGCATTGGTTACAAGGGCATTGGTTACAAGGGCATTGGTTATAAGGGCACTGGTTACAAGGGCACTGGTTACAAGGGCATTGGTTACAAGGGCACTGGTTACAAGGGCATTGGTTATAAGGGCATTGGTTACAAGGGCACTGGTTATAAGGGCATTGGTTACAAGGGCACTGGTTATAAGGGCATTGGTTACAAAGGCATTGGTTACAAGGGCATTGGTTACAAGGGCATTGGTTACAAGGGCACTGGTTACAAGGGCATGGTTACAAGGGCATGGTTATAAGGGCATTGGTTACAAGGGCACTGGTTACAAGGGCATTGGTTACAAGGCACTGGTTACAAGGGCATTGGTTACAAGGGCATGTTACAAGGATGGTTACAAGGGCATGGTTATAAGGGCATTGGTACAAGGGCATTGGTTATAAGGGCATTGGTTACAAGGGCATTGGTTATAAGGCATTGTTATAAGGGCATTGGTTACAAGGGCATTGGTTATAAGGGCATTGGTTACAAGGGCATGGTACAAGGGCATGGTTACAAGGGCTTGGTTACAAGGGATGGTTACAAGGGCACTGGTTACAAGGGCATTGGTTATAAGGGCATTGGTTACAAGGGCACTGGTTACAAGGGCATTGGTTACAAGGGCATTGGTTACAAGGGCATTGGTTACTTGGGCACTGGTTACAAGGGCATTGGTTATAAGGGCACTGGTTACAAGGGCACTGGTTATAAGGGCACTGGTTACAAGGGCATTGGTTACAAGGGCATTGGTTACTTGGGCACTGGTTACTTGGCCACTGGTTACAAGGGCATTGGTTATAAGGGCATTGGTTACAAGGGCATTGGTTACAAGGGCATTGGTTACTTGGGCACTGGTTACAAGGGCATGTTGGCTGGTTACAAGGGCACTGGTTATAAGGGCACTGGTTACAAGGGCACTGGTTACAAGGGCACTGGTTACAAGGGCATTGGTTACAAGGGCATTGGTTACTTGGGCACTGGTTACTTGGGCACTGGTTACAAGGGCATTGGTTAGAAGGGCATTGGTTATAAGGGCACTGGTTACAAGGGCATTGGTTACAAGGGCATTGGTTATAAGGGCATTGGTTACAAGAGTATTGGTTACAAGGGCATTGGTTACAAGGGCATTGGTTACAAGGGCATTGGTTACAAGGGCATTGGTTATAAGGGCATTGGTTACAAGGGCACTGGTTACAAGGGCACTGGTTACAAGGGCATTGGTTACAAGGGCATTGGTTATAAGGGCATTGGTTATAAGGGCACTGGTTACAAGGGCATTGGTTATAAGGGCATTGGTTACAAGGGCATTGGTTACAAGGGCACTGGTTACAAGGGCACTGGTTACAAGGGCATTGGTTACAAGGGCATTGGTTATAAGGGCATTGGTTATAAGGGCATTGGTTACAAGGGTACTGGTTACAAGGGCATTGGTTACAAGGGCATTGGTTACTTGGGCACTGGTTACAAGGGCATTGGTTATAAGGGCACTGGTTACAAGGGCACTGGTTACAAGGGCATTGGTTACAAGGGCATTGGTTACAAGGGCATTGGTTATAAGGGCATTGGTTACAAGGGCACTGGTTATAAGGGCATTGGTTACAAGGGCATTGGTTATAAGGGCACTGGTTACAAGGGCATTGGTTACAAGGGCATTGGTTACTTAGGCACTGGTTACAAGGGCATTGGTTACAAGGGCATTGGTTATAAGGGCACTGGTTACAAGGGCATTGGTTACAAGGGCATTGGTTATAAGGGCATTGGTTACAAGGGCACTGGTTACAAGGGCATTGGTTACAAGGGCACTGGTTACAAGGGCATTGGTTACAAGGGCACTGGTTACAAGGGCATTGGTTACAAGGGCATTGGTTATAAGGGCATTGGTTACAAGGGCATTGGTTATAAGGGCATTGGTTACAAGGGCACTGGTTACAAGGGCACTGGTTACAAGGGCATTGGTTATAAGGGCACTGGTTACAAGGGCACTGGTTATAAGGGCATTGGTTATAACGGCATTGGTTACAAGGGCACTGGTTACAAGGGCATTGGTTATAAGGGCATTGGTTACAAGGGCACTGGTTACAAGGGCATTGGTTATAAGGGCATTAGTTATAAGGGCATTGGTTACAAGGGCATTGGTTATAAGGGCACTGGTTACAAGGGCATTGGTTACAAGGGCATTGGTTACAAGGGCATTGGTTATAAGGGCACTGGTTACAAGGGCACTGGTTACAAGGGCATTGGTTATAGGGATGGTATCAAGGGCATTGGTTACAGGGCACTGGTACAAGGGCATTGGTTATAAGGGCATTGGTTACAAGGGCACTGGTTACAAGGGCATTGGTTATAAGGGCACTGGTTACAAGGGCACTGGTTACAAGGGCACTGGTTACAAGGGCATTGGTTATAAGGGCACTGGTTACAAGGGCATTGGTTACAAGGGCATTGGTTATAAGGGCATTGGTTACAAGGGCACTGGTTACAAGGGCATTGGTTATAAGGGCATTGGTTACAAGGGCACTGGTTACAAGGGCACTGGTTACAAGGGCACTGGTTATAAGGGCACTGTTTACTAGGGCACTGGTTATAAGGGCATTGGTTACAAGGGCACTGGTTATAAGGGCATTGGTTACAAGGGCACTGGTTATAAGGGCACTAGTTACAAGGGCACTGGTTATAAGGGCACTAGTTACAAGGGCACTGGTTACGAAGGCTACAAGGCCATGAGGGCACTGGTTACAAGGGCACCAGTTTCTAGACCACTGGTTTCTAGGGCACTGGATACTAGGGCGCTGGTTACAAAGGTGGTCGTGGTGGGGTTCCTCTCTCATTCCGCAAGGCTGCCGTGACCCTCGTCCTGCAGCTCGCCGTGGTCCTGCTGTTGGCATATATATTACTCCTGCTATCGATTACATTTCAATCTATTCGTCACATTATGGTTACAAGAAAGAAAAAAAGATAGTATTGCGAGACGATTGTTAACCGTTCACGCTTGTAACACGAAATGTTCTTGTGCATTGAGAAATATAAGCTTATGTTGCTTATTTCTTATTGTATAATTTCTTGTATATGAGTTTTAAGAAAAAGGTACAGATTTGTATATCAACAAATTTTCATCAAATCTTTATTGTTACGAATATTTAGTCCTGGCCTAATGATTTCTCTTTTTATTTCCTCAGGTAAGTGACGAGGGTGGCAAGTGGTGTTCAGCGCAGGCATGGCAGCTGCAAGTTAAGTATTCTGTAGCATTCTTCCATTTATTTTATTAGTGCAATGCTGTGGTCACCTATCCTCCATTGTCTCCTCTATGACACGTTTTTCCTCTGATGCATGTGTTTCAGAGGCGCCCTAACCTGAATCCTTCCTTTTATGAAATAGTTTTTTTTTTTTTTTCATGTGTGCCTATAGCGCCTGTAGGCAGTGGTGACCCAGGGCTCGGATGGTAGGCTCTGGAGGTTCACTTGAGGGCTTTGATGGTTGGTCCTCGCCCGTGGTGGCGCAGGCAGGATTTTTATAGTGACGCCTGTGATTAGAGGCTCATGCCGCCCCCTGTGTCCTCTGATGCACTCGCAATCGAAGGTAGAGTTAATGGGCAGGGCATGTGGGTGTTCTTAGGCCACTCAACGGTGCAGAAAGGTGTTTGAGGTATTGTTTCGCTGAATTTTTTCTGCCTATTTGTTTATACATTAATTTATTTACTCGTTAATTTGCTTGTCCATCTATCTGTTTTCATTCTATTGTTATTATTATTGTTCTATAACTTTGGTTGTCTGTAAACCCGATCTCAACAAACTTTATTAATTAAAGTTGGGTTGCTTACTGGTTAATTAACACAGTAGATTGGAAGAAGTCACCAAGTAGTACAAAGGGTAAGAAACCACGCATATTGTAATAACATTATAATCTCTTCATTATTTTGGCACATGGGTCAGTTTTATATACTTACAATGTCGTTAAGCATACGGAGAAGAGGCGCCACTATTACCACAAAGTCTACAAAATTGTGAAGGAACTCGAAATTTAAAACACTATAGTTAAATTAGAAACTTTGATAAACTAAATAGGATTAAACATCTCCTTCTCTCTCCTCCTATCTCCTTATCCGTCTTGGTCTCCTCTTCCACGCCTGCCTGGGCTAAGGGGCAAGGCGGGAAGGTGGCTGTATTGGAAAACTTGATCCAGTAACCAATTATCCACAGACGCGACGATTTATAGGATGCTGGAGCGTTGGCAGGCTGGCGAGGGTGAGCGCCTGGTGGGAAGCGGGTACTGGGTTGATACAGGAGCCTCGAAAACAAGGACGTGCAGGCTGAATAGATGAGAAGGGCGAGGAGGAAGTAGAAGAGCTAACGTAGAGGTGTTGAGCCGGGAGATCTTTATTTTTAATGCATTGGAAAAAATTGAAGCCATCTCTAGAAAATCCAGGAAAATGAGGACTTGTAGGTTAAATAGATGAGAAGGACGAGGAGGAAGTAGAAAAGGCTAAGATAAGAGTGTTGAGCCGGTACTTTGTGACTGAAAACTAAGTGGGCTTTTTGTTGCTTCTTCTTCTTCTTTTTCTTCTTCTTTTTTCCCTTGGCCAGTCCTGTGTGATGTATTTTTTTTCTTCTTAATCTTTATTTGTAATGCATGGAAAATTATTAGAAGCCATCTCTAGAAAAGCCAGGAAAATTAAGACATGTTGGCTAAATAGATGAAAAGGGCGAAAAGGAGGTAGGAAATGTTATCGTAGGAGTGTTCAGTCATTGGTTTTTATTTGTAATGTATGGATAATATAGCAGATTCAGAAACTATCACTAGAAAAGACAGGAAAACTAGGCCATGCAAGCTAAATCGTTTTCTTTTTGACATGATGAGGGACTGGTTGGGTCAATGCAGCTCGGGAGGTGTCTTGACTCTTAACACTCCTCTCTTGAAAAAAAAAATAGAAGAAGGAAGGTGCGGAGATTTGTGATCCTCTCCCCTTTTATGAACTCCGATTGATTGATTTAATGCTAAAAAAGGGGGAAATGTGCCAGACTTATGAACTCCGAGGTGGGGTTGTCAACAGCTATTATTATTCCGAAAATTTTGGATTGAAGAGTGTATGAGTGTAAGTAGTAAGTAAGTGTATGAGTGCATGTAGTGTTGTGGGAGTAGTAAGAAGAGTTGTCTTTAGAGGGCAAGGTGAAGCTGCTCTCTCGTGTAATTGAGACACTAAGGGATGGGGTCATAGAGGAGTGGTAATGAGTTAATGACAAATCTGCAGCACCCCCTTCCCCCATAAGTGCCAGCAACCCCTTCCCCCCATAAGTGCCAGCAACCCCTTCCCCCATAAGTGCCAGCAACCCCTTCCCCCATAAGTGCCAGCAACCCCTTCCCCCATAAGTGCCAGCAACCCCTTCCCCCATAAGTGCCTCGCCGGGAGTGTTTCACCATGGCGGTAAATGTCTTGACTGCTTACTCCTAGATGAAACTAACAAATAGCTGAAAAGGACAAGGAGGAGGTAGAAGATGCTAACGTAGGAGTGTCACTAATTTGTTTTGTATATATAATGCATTAACAATATAACAACTTCAGAAACTGCAGTGGATTGAAACGATCAGAAATTTAATAAAAAGATTGATCACGGCGAAAGCTTCTCTAAAAATGAGCATGGCAGAAAAGTGGCAAACGGTGCGGAATCCGAGCTAGGAAATGAGAATATATTAATGGTATTATCACGAAACTGATAACCCAGAATGGAATATAAAGAAGACTCTGAACTCAATGAAGTGGAAGATCTGATGGATGCGACGCAGAAAATGAAAGAGCGTCTGAATCGCATCTTAATGAATAAGTGCTTGATTACCTCGCTTGTCTGGCGGCGTCGTGGGAGGGAAGGTCGAAGAAGGGATGTGGAGAGAGGGGAAGTGGGTATTAAAGAGGGTGGATGTAGGGAAGTTTATAAAGGTGAAGAGATTAGTGAAGAGAAGGAAGGGGGGGAAGGGGGAATTAAAGAGGGAGGATGTCGGGAAGTTTATAAAGGTGAAGAGATTAGTGCAGAGAGGGGGGAGGGAAGGGAAAGAGGGAGGGGGTATTAAAGAGGGATGATGTAAGGAAGTTTATAAAGGTGAAGGGATTAGTGGAAGGGCGATTATGATTGTTTGATGCTTTGCTGTTTTTCCGGATTAATATGAAGGGATTAACCTATATAATGTGTATGTTATATATTAAATTACGCACACTCCACTGCTTTTGACGTAAATAGTTATAATCGCTCTTTGGCTCACTCTAATACGCTTGACTGACAAGTGTCCTCAACTCCAAATCATACACAACAAAAAAAAGGCGGAAATAGAGTATTCTCTCTGTTACGCCCCGTCTGGGTAGAGGGGACGCAACGGGGGGTGAAGCTCCTGTTAGCGGACCCTCCACCCGCTACGGTTCTATCCAATCGGTCGCTGACGTGGCATGACAACTAATTCCCGGCACCTCTACCTGTAGGGTGCCGGGTTGGGCATATCTCCATGTACTACGTACTTACGTTTCACATTAAACGGGGCAGTGCCTCCCTGGCGTCGGAGATACGGGGAGCTTGCCTCCCCAGGCTGGTAAAATCCCCGGCATTGCCGGGGGGCGACCCTCCCTGTCCCCCCCGAGGTCCCTGGCTTGCTACAGGTCCCCCGGGGGCATCCTTGATAGCCCGCCCTGTCATGCACTGTATAATTAATACATCACCATCTGCCGCGTAGCCTCCTGGTAGACCTGGGGTACTCAAGGGGTCCTAAAACCCTGCTGCGGGGTCCCGGGATCCTTGGGGGGCACAGAAGAGAAGCCACAGGGGCGGGTGTGTTGCAGGACGTCGTGACACCGTAGAGTTGCACCCCGCCCCGTGGGGCAATGCGGAGCAGCGGGCGTCGGGGCGTCGGTTAGAGTGGAACTCATTCACCTACCCGAGCACGCGCGCCGCCCGAGGAGGCCTTGAAGGAATACCACGCGTTAACTCGCTCGCTGCACTAAGACAAGACACTAGTCTCGTGGTCACGTAAGAGATCACCGTGCACCGCGAGGCAGGCCTGCCCACACCGGAGTATAGATAGATTCTCTCTCCGGTCCTGTGTTCAGAAGCTCTGCCAGCCTTCGTAAATGCAGCTGGGCTGCAGGTGGTGGTGGGTACAGGGCAAAGGTTATATCAGTGTGACAGTTAATCATCTAATGTGTGAAGTGAGGGGTGTTATGTGATGGTTCCTTGATCGCTGGCAATTCTGTTGTATCAGCAATATAAGCTATGCCTTTCCACTTCTCCCCAATTCCTGTTCCTTCTCTTCACTTCCCTCTTCCTATTCCTCATTTCTTTCTCCTTTCTCCCTTCTCCTATTCCCTTCGTCTGACGCTCATCTTGTAACAGCTAAGGTCAGCAAATTCAGTGGCGGCTTGGCCCTCCCTTGCTGGCTGATAAGGAAATAGATGTATCAGAGCACCCTCGTCGCCTTCTCTTTGCACTACCATCACCACGACTCTTCATCTTCCATTTTTATTATTTCTCCTTCCTATCTTTCATCCTCCTTTCATCACTTTCCTTCGGACCCTCACACTCTCAAATTATATAGAAAAGCGCGCCGCGCACACGACAACCACACACACACACACACACACACACACACACACACACACACACACACACACACACACACACACACACACACAACACACACACACACACACACACACACACACACACACACACACACCCAACACACACACACAACACAACCACACACACACACACACACCACACACACACACACACACACACACACACACACACACACACACACACACACACACACACACACACACACACACACACACACACACACACACACACACACACACACACACACACACACACACACACACACACACACACACACCACACACACACACACCACACACACACACACACACACACACCACACACACACACACACACACACACACACACACACACACACACACACACACACCCACACACACACACACACCACACACACACACACCACACCACAAAACAGCGATCAGCACAGTTAGAGTGACACCATTCACACCTACACACGACACACACCGCACGCCCCCCGAGGAGGCCTTAAGGAATACCACAACGTAACACTCGACTCGCTGCAACTAAACAAACACTACTCGTGGTCACTAAGAGATCACCGTGCACACGCGAGCAGCCTCCCACACACCACCGGAGTATAGATAGATTCTCCACCCCAAAAAATCACACAGTTCAACAGCCTACCACCTTCGTAAATGCAACTGCTCCACGGTGGAATGGTACACAGCACACCAAGCGTTATACACTGTACCAGTTAACACTAATGTGGAAGTGAGGGTTAATTGACATGTCCTATCGCTGGCAATCTGTTGATCAGCAATATAAGCTATGCCTTCACACTCACCCAATTCCCATTCCTTCTCTCTACTTCCCATCTCTATTCCCACTTTCTCCTCCTTACACCTCTCCCTATTCCCCTTCTCGGACACGCTCACTGTAAACACCCGCCTATCAGCCAAATCTGCACGTAGCGGCATGCCCCACACCCTTGCTGCTGATCAAGGAAAATATGTATCACTACAACCCTCGTCGCCCTCTCTTTGCACTACCATCACCAACGACCCTTCCCTTCCATTATTATTATTCTCCTTCCTACCTTCCTCCTTCCTTCCTTCGACATTCCTTCGGACCCTCACACCATCAAATAAATAACTAAGTAGTAAGCGCAGCGCACACACACACACACACCACACACACACACACACAACACACGCACACGCACACACACACACACACACAACACACACACACACACACACACACACACACACACCTGTTTTAATTATTGCAGGTAAACGCGCATTTCATCAAAACAAGCTTTCAGGGACTATATTCATGGGCTCTGGGATTGTGTGCGACGCGACGGAGGAGAGGAGGGAGGGAGGGAAGAACAGAATGGAGGAATGGAGGGAGAGAGCAAATGTGTAAATGAGGGAAGAAGGGAGTCAGGGATACAACAACAGTATGCTTTCATTTGATGGAGAGAAAAAAAACCCGTGAGATAAAATGAATATTAAAATACAGGAAAGAGTTGTAAGAAGACTATATTGAAACAGAATGATGGCGTAAATCTTTGTGTGTTAGAAAATAAAGATGAATGTGGGACAAAATTAATATTAAAATGAAGGAAGGAAGATGCAAGAAGACGATATTGAAACAGAGGATAATGGCGTAAATCTTTGTGTGTGTTGAAAAGAAAGATGCAATTTCCTCACCACTTACGAGTGAGGTGGATCCAGTACAAGTGGTGTCAGCTTAAAGGGGGATGTGACTCACCCCTCTGTGTCTCCCCCCCTCCCCCTCCCCCGTCATCCCCTTCCCCCGTCCTCCCCCTCCCCCCTCCTCCTCGTCCTTCTTCCCCTCCTCATCTCAGGAAGCGTAGAACTTGTCTCGTGTCCCTCGTGGGAAAATGACACCATCACTTTTCATTTAGTCTCTTAACAATCAGAGCAGCTTTCTTTTCACCCTCCCATTCTCTCCCCTTCTCCTTCTCTCACTTTATCACTCAATCCTTCCTTCTATTCTCCTTCCTTTCTTTCCTCCGCCTCTTTAAGTTCCAACTCCCTCTTAAATAATTGATTTCCGCTCAGGTACTCCACCTAAACTTTTTCTGAAAACACCTTAAACAAAATAGCCTCCACAGTACACCAACCTGCATCATATTTACCCCACCGTGGGACACTCCCCGCGGCGCACAGTCGGCGCGGGACATCATGAGAATAATCCCCCCCCACCCCCTTGTCCCCCCCAACCCCCCAGTAGGTCCTGTAGGGGTATTTGTGCTTCTTGAAGGGTTCCTCCTTTCATGGATTTCCCAGCTGTGGTCCTCCAGCGCTGCAGACCCTCGTCAGGACCCCTAAAGTGGGCCTCGCAGCGGGGGCGTGTGAGCTGTGGCCTCCTCCCAATCCTCCTTCCCGCCCTAAACGTTTCCACAGACCAGGTGGTGTTTCGGGGAAGACAACGGTGTGTATGTGCACTATTTCGTCCTTTCTCTCGCCTGTGCTATATACGAGTCTCTGACGTGTTGATGTCCCGATTACATCACCTTTAATTGCAGTATACCAAAGGGTGACCGTCAGAATAATCGTAGTGTGACAGGAATGAGACCGGAGAGAGACACGCCGGGAGACAAATCTTCTTCAGGGAGGATTTGCTAATGTTTTATTCTCCATGTTTATTCGAGTCACTTTCCAGTTTTGCATCGGGTTTAATTGAGTCTGTGAAGGTTATATCGACGAGAGGCCTTTGTCTCCCCCTCGCCGCTGCTGCATTGGTGTGCTGTCTTGATGCATTGTGTGTGTGTGTGTGTGTGTGTGGAGAGAGAGAGAGAGAGAGAGAGAGAGAGAGAGAGAGAGAGAGAGAGAGAGAGAGAGAGAGAGAGAGAGAGAGAGAGAGAGAGAGAGAGAGAGAGAGAGAGAGAGAGAGAGAGAGAGAGAGGTATAGACGAGTCAAAGACAAGACATAAAAAATAACAGACAGTAATATGAGACCATAAAAATAAAAGAGACAGAAAGACATACATACAGGACCAAAGACTATATAGTTAAACGAAAAGACTGTCATCAAGAGCCAAAGAGCTTGACAATAAAAATAGAAGTGGAAGACAAAAATATGAGGGTTCGTGCGGTAAAAAGTCAGCACCTCGAGCGTACTTCTAAAGGAATTCTCAAACTCTAATAGGGAAGCATAACCGCCATTTAATAGTTAGCTGCAGGGTGAACCATGTCCCTCATTTTGTGGTGTCCTCAGGGTGGAAGGGTTTTAAAACGGGGAGGAAAGGAGAAATAAGTCTGAGGGAAAGTTCAGAGGAGTGGAGAGGAGTAGAGAGGAGTAGAAGTTAAAGGAGTTAAAGAAGAAAAGAACAACAGAAGGAAAATTATAAACTCATAAGGAGGAGGAAGAGGAGGAGGAGGAAGAATAGGAGGAAGAAGAGGGATGAATGAGAAGGAGGAGGAAATGATAATAATAATAATAATAATAATGATAATAATAATAATAATGGTAGGAGTAAGGAAAAAACATCATGAAAACTGGGGGGGGGAGGGCACTCAGTATGAGCGCAGACCTCCGGCCGAATATTTAATAAATTGGTTGCCATGGCAACACTTGTCAATAGATTTCATCCAAAATTAAATCAGTCCTTCCTTATACCAAATAGACTTGGTACACCGAGTTTGGTCCAAATCTATTCGTAACTTTTCGAGAAATCCTGTACACTAACAAACAGACAGACAGACATACAGACAGATCGGGGTGAAAACATAACCATTCCCCCCTCCCCCCCCTCCCCCCCTCCTCTTCCCTCCCCCATCCTTCCCCCCCCCCCCCATCTGAACACCACAGCAGGAAAGACAACAATAGAAAAAAACAAAACCGGAGGGAAAGAAACTTGTGAGGACGTCATTTAGCGAGTTATTATGTTGAGGTCATATCTTTCTCTCCTCCTCAGACCGGTTTTTATTTTTTCATGCTAACGAAGGATGGCTATAAAGATAACTATAAAGGAAGACTATAAAGGATGACTATAAAGATAACTACAAAGGATGGCTATAAAGATAACTATAAAGGATGACTATAAAGATAACTACAGAGGATGACTATAAAGATAACTATAAAGGAAGACTATAAAGATAACTATAAAGATAACTATAAAGATAACTATAAAGGATAACTACAAAGGATGACTATAAAGATAACTACAAAGGATGACTATAAAGATAACTATAAAGATAACTATAAAGATAACTATAAAGGGTGACTATAAAGATAACTATAAAGATAACTATAAAGGATTACTATAAAGAAATTCACCACCATACCCGCCGGTTATTTATCTACAGAGACGCGAACATAATGGCAGAAAGACAGTGAATTCTTATAGACGACATTTTCGCGCCTGAACCCCAGCTGCATTGTCTTCTAGAATATTTTAACGACGACGACTTAGATGAATACAACGACAAAGAAACCACCACCACCACACCACCACCACCACCACCACCACCACCACTACCACCACCAGCAACAACAACAAAAGCAACGACAACATAAATATAATCATTAATTAGTCAAATATTGCGATAAAAGAGGAAAATTCAGATAGTGGAAGTAGTGTGCGTGGAGGGAAATAGACGTAAAAGGAGAGAGAGAGAGAGAGAGAGAGAGAGAGAGAGAGAGAGAGAGAGAGAGAGAGAGAGAGAGAGAGAGAGAGAGATGAGAGAGAGAGAGAGAGGAGGAGAGAGGAGAGAGAGAGAGATGAGAGAGAGAGAGAGAGAGAGAGAGAGAGAGAGAGAGAGAGAGAGAGAGAGAGAGAGAGAGAAGAGAGAGAGAGAGAGAGAGAGAGAGAGAGAGAGAGAGAGGAAGTCTTATTTTCAGTTGGATAAAGAAAGAAAGGAGGAACGGAAGGAAGAGAACGGCAGATGGCATAATATAACCGGAGGAATATCTTGGAACTTTGCCGAGAGCTGAGTGGTTTAAATACGCCATAGAAGATGAGGGACTAGGGACCACGAGGTACTTGGTAGTGTGGGTGTGGAGCTAAGGAGCGAAGGTTTGCGTGTCGGTATTCAGAGACAAAGGGAAGGAGCCATTGGAGGGGGTGTGAGGAGGAAGGTGACTCAGGAAACTTTGCAGAATTTGATGGTTACCGAGTCTTAAGATGATTATTATTATTAGTAGTAACAGTAGTAGTAGTAGTATGAGTATGAGTGGTGGTAGTAGTAGTAGTAGTTATAGTAGTAGTAGTACAGTAGTAGTAGTAGTACAGTAGTAGTAGTACAGTAGTAGTAGTAGTAGTAGTAGTAGTAGCAGTAGTAGTAGTAGTAGTAGTAGTAGTAGTAGTAGTAGTAATAATAGCAGTAGTAGTAGTAGTAGTAGTAGTAAATCAAGGATAGTAGCATAAAATGTGGTCTAAATAGAAGTAGTTGTAGTGGTGGTGATGGTGGTAGTAGTAGTAGTAGTAGTAGTAGCAGGAGTAGTAGTAGTAGTAGTAGTAGTCGTAGAAGTAGTAGTAGAAGAAGTAGTAGTAGTAGTAGTAGTAGTGTTGTTGTTGTAGAAGTTGTGGCAGTAATAAAAGTTAAGTGTTAGTAATAACCTTTTGAAAATATCGCTGGCCAGAAATCATATTTTTACAACTTATAATTAGTTTTCCATCTGGCTGATCATATATAATAGAATATCAGTGCCATTATAAGAAAAAGAATCCTGCTCGATACGAAAGAATACATTAATGAACGTAAAAAACAACATAGATCGGCCCAATGACTTCGAAAATCGAAAGAAAAATAATGTAAGAATGAAATGACATGCAGAACCTTCGTGGAGTAAAATGAAAAAAGGACAAAAATAGAGAATATCTTTAACGGGCTAGATAATGGTTAGGTCAGGTTAGGTTCGGTTAGGTTAGGTTAGGACTAAAATAACCGTTTTTAAGTATATTATTTTAGTTGGGGCTATTTTAGGTCTATTTTTGGTTATTTTCGGTTATTTTAGGTTTAGATTAGGTTATTTGAGGTTTATTGGAGGTTTATTTCAGGTTATTTGAGTTTTTTTGGGTTATATGAGGTATATTATTTTATCTCGGAAGTGATTTTTTGAGGGAGAGAGATAAAACAGCAACCGCAGAGTCGAAGAGGTAATACTCACAAAGACAAACATCCTTGCCTGAAGGTATTCGCGCGTCCTTTAGACCACTGTTTGCCCGATTCCTCTGTCTCAACACACTCTGTTTTTCTGGCCGGGCAGCACATGCATGGTAGAGTGTGGAGCGAAGAGAAGTGCGTGAGGAGCGTTGAATAAAGGGAATGTGTGAGAGTGTGTAAGACAAATAAAGCGTGTTGAGAGTGTAGGATGAGAAAATGAGAAAGTGTGATTGAGTATGGAGCGGAAAAGTGTGTTAAGGGTGTAGGATATAGATGGGGTGGCATGAGAGTGTGAAGAGAGAGGTGTGTTAAGAGTGTAAGTGTGAAGCGGGAAAGTGTGTTAAAGGTGTAGGATATAGGTGGGGTGGCATGAGTGTGTGAAGAGAGAGGTGTGTTAAGTGTGTAAGTGTGAAGCGGGAAAGTATGTTAAGGGTGTAGCACAGGTGTAGGGATATGTAGGGTGGTATGAGTGTGTGAAGAGAGAGGTGTATTAAGAGTGCGAAAACAGATGTTGGAGTGTTGAAAAGAAGGGTGTGTGATAGTGCATAAGCGGGTGCGTTGGAACAAAGAGGTGTGTGTAGGCAGGATATTATGTGCTGGAGTGAAAAAGGGTGCGTTTCGAGCGACAATAAGACTGGTAGTATAATATGTTATGTAATATTCGGAAGTCAGCATATTGGCAATCGTATAGAAGTAGAGTTTTAAGTGAAAGTATATTGGTAGGACGCTCTCATGATCTTCCTAAGCGATATAATAATTTGAAGTAGCATCCAATATGTGTAAGAGAAAAGGTTCACATTGCATAGTCACCTCATTCCGTTTTCTGTTGCCTCCAATACACTGCCAAGCCTTTGTAACACCTTTGCAACTTGTCTTTCATATGCAGTCCAATAAACCAACTGACTGTCCAAACCTCCCACTTCTTCCAACTCTCTCCTCTGTTTCTCCATTCATCCTCTATTCCCTCCATCGTTCTTTCTTACCTCTCAACCGCGGGGTGATATACCTTAAAATAACAAAGGGTTGAAAGGGAGGGAAATTGTCGATATCTATTCTACTTCCGCCGCGCCGAGTGACGTCAACAGCTTTGCGATATACGCCGCCGTAACTTGTCTCTGCTCGGGCCAATATTCCCCACCTTCTGGATTTGAATTTTTCCTTGCGTTCCTCCCTGCCCTCTCTCCCTTCTTACCTCCCTTTCCTCCCCTCCCTCCCTGCCCTCTCCTCCCCTCCCTCCCCTCCCTCTTCCTCTCATTCAATGTAAAGCGCCTCCCCATCCCCCCCCCCACCACACACCTCGAATGAAATAGTCTCGAGTCTTCGATTGAAACAGCTGCGCATCACCGCTTTGTTAACTGGGTTCTCTTAATACGACGGGGGCGAACTGATAATTGTATTCGTAACGCAATTCTTTGGTGCCGTTGGGGCTTGATTAATATTTAGATTATTCAGCGATAGCGCGTCTTTAACTCAGGAATAGAATATTATGTAATATAAAAGGGAAGGGACTGGTTGAATTGATAATAATATGGCCAAAAGGAAAAGGGACTCAAATATATGGAAAAGGGAATTGAATATTTATTAAAGCTAGTACAGAGAATGAGAAAGAAAAGATTGTTAGGTAAAAAAGAAGTTTGGTAGTGAAACAAAACGTAGAAAGAAAGAAGAGAAGATATTGTATAGATGAAAGGAAACGACAGTGAGAAGTGTGTATGTGTGTGTGTGTGTGTGTCACTGTGTGTGTATATGTGTGTGTGTGTGTGTTTGTGTGTGTATGTTTGTGTGTGTGTGTGTGTGTGTGTGTGTGTGTGTGTGTGTGTGTGTGTGTGTGTGTGTGTGTGTGTGTGTGTGTGTGTGTGTATGTTTTAATCCAACATTTTTCTCATTAGTAATTTAATTGGTGCTTAAAGTATGGATTAGAGTGCAATTTCGTAAAGAGATTTAAATTTTCCTTATCAAATACGAAGAATAAGTCAAGGTCGAGGCGTCCACCACAATAATTCTGGTCCTGGTTTGCTCGGAGGCCTGACCAGCATCGATCAATCACCTGAGTTGGCTGCAGGACTCAAGGCCACGCAGTACCTGTTGTGCTTGGTGGAGACGAAATTTACCCCTAATCGCCTAGACCTTTCCTTTGCTATATAAAATAATATGTTGTTAGCCATAAAATTACGAAAACATAGAGAACTCTCTCTCTCATATCAGAGTAATGTGTTTATTTTCTTATCTTTTATTTTAATTTTCTACCTTATCAGATTTATCTTTTTCTTCAGCTATATCGTCGACATACCTTCTTTTCTTTATGAGATTGCATAAGTGGTATGAGTTCTTACTCTCTGGGAACAACTTTGTTCCTGATATTGTCTGCATACTTCACAAAGCTCATCATAATACTTCACTGAACCGTTAAGGCGAGTGATGTTGAGTGTAACTATTAATTGAATTGATTACGTATCATTCAACTTTCCATTTGACACATTGCTAGATTTCATTGTATAAATCACAAAAATTTTACTCAACAAGAAGTATAATCTTATGATATTATCCATTGAATACTATGTGTAGCAGACTTATTGGAGAGGACCGGCTTTGTTACTCACATCAATGAGTTCAATCATATCCCTTGTAGTTGTGCAATATATTTCAATTAGGGTCCGTCAGGCTTTTGATGTAGATATTTATTTGACTTTTTGATGTCTAAGGCTTTGACTTGGCCCGACGGATTTGTGGATGGCACGCAGCACATACACCACATGTCTTATTAAAAATTTGGATCGATGATGATTCTGATTATAGTCTGTGTTGTCAAAACTTGTACTGATAAAAGCTTTCCTCTATACACAGATAAAATAATGAGATGGATAGATGTTTATTGATAGATTTTAAGATGATAAGTGATGAGATGTAAGGCTGTGGAAGGACAAAATGACACAGAATCTCCAGATAGCACCTTTTAACTTTCCTGAAATCATGGATGTAGAAATGTAAGTATGAACGCCACCAAACGTCTGTAAATCGAAAAGAAAAATTGCCCTGGCGACTTTAGTGTTATCTATGGTAGAGATGTAGGACTGTGGCTCCCTGGAAGAAAAATAAAGGCGAGAAAATACTAACCTGGTATAGTTAAAGTTTTCCTCGATATACACAGATAATAATAATGAGATGGATAGATATATTGATAGATATGAAGATTATTAGTGATAGAGATGTAAGACTGTGTCACCATTAATATTAAAATATTTGTATTATTAGCGTTTTTGTTATTTATTATTACTATTGTTACATTTGTTCATTGTTGTCTTCATCATCATCGTTATCTTTATCATTACCTTTATTATTCTATTTGTTTTATGTGGTTCCCTTGAAGAAAAGAAGAAAGAGAAAATACTAACAGAACGTGGGAAACAAATTAAGACAATGACACATGAAGTTTAGTCCAAATTAGGAAGAAAATTTATGGCCTTGGTGGAGAGGTTCGTTAATTGCTTCTGCGAACTAACGTGGCACCTTCATTATCCTCTTGTTAGCAGAACCAACGAGGAGATAACTGCTAAAAAAAAATGTATCCTGTTTTTTTCTCTCTCTGTCTGTCTCTTTCATGAGATTTCAACCAGGGAGGTGCAGACTCTCTCTCTCTCTCTCTCTCTCTCTCTCTCTCTCTCTCTCTCTCTCTCTCTCTCTCTCTCTCTCTCTCTCTCTCTCTCTCTCTCTCTCTCTCTCTCTCTCTCTCTCTCTCTCTCTCACACACACACCCCACCCCCCCACCCACCGACCCACCCACCCACCCACCCACCCACCCGCACACACACACACACACACACACACACACAACACACACACACACACACACACACACACACACACACACACACACACACACACACACACACACACACACACTTCAAAATGAGGTCTCAGGTTATTCATCTACTCATCTCTCATTTTTAAGCGGCTTTCCTCACCCACTCACAGTCTGACAATGCTGTATCCCTTGCCATTCTTTCCCTTCATTATTACTATTATTCTTAACTGTTACCTGCATTTCTCCACCCCTCACGCACCCCGCTGAACGAGTCTTTCTGCTCCAAATATTGATCAGTATCCTAACTCCGTCCCTTACCCTTGTTCCCTCTCTCCAACGCTGCTTATTTTTTTACTTCAGTTCCTCCTAAGGGTCGAATACCTTCAAGGCATGCTGGGAATCTAATTAACCGTTTCATTTTCTTGAAAGTTGAAGATGTATTCCCTTTTTATGGTACCGTGATTCGCTGGTGTATTGTTGAGTTCTTGGAGGTCCCGTGAAAACAAGCTCCGTCTCAGGGCAGTGTGTGGTGACGGGCTGGCGTGTTTGTATTGATGTATCGCATGATTTGTATGCAGTTTCCTTTCCTGACCAGCCCTTTGTGATGTAAAAAAAAAAAAAAAAAAAGTTTCGCTACACCTCAACGAAGACTTTTCTGAATAAGAGACATTATAGCTGCATGCAACTTGATATAACACACTGCTAGTCACGTTATCATATATCGTATTCTCGTACGATGCATTTTCTAGGAAGGAACGCATTATTTTCATCACATTACCACGCTGTGTTCCTAGTGTTTTGCAAGTTACAGAAACGTATCAAGTTATGGAAGGTAACATTTTATTTCGCATGCCAATTCGAGTCATAGCCAGTGGTAGTGTTCTAAAAGCCTTTGATAGAAAGAACACAATCACGCTTATGTTTCGCAACCGCTCGTGTCGTGTTGCATATATTCTTACACATACGTAAAAATGCTAAAACTCAGTCAGTCTCATGTTTGTTTGCGTATTGTATCAGACTTTTGGTGTATTTGTGGCCCTCAAACTCTTCTAATGGAAATAATGAAAATATATCTAGGCTATTATTCATAAGTTGAGGAGCAAAACATATAAAAATCTTTGCGTAATTTTCATTCATTGCTGATAAAAAAAGAAGCAGAATTTGATTAGGTAGAAATGTCTGGTAAAGTCATCTTAGAGGATGAGTAGGTATGTTTGTCTCATGCATGTTTTCTCTACAAATGTAAATATCATGATTTAATTGAAAGTCAGAAACGAGCAGAAAATATTTGGTTGCTCGTAATTTCATTTAATTCTGTTTTTATTTTTCTGTCTTAGTTTTGAACCAATTAGAATAATTCCCAAAGCTTCCTTTTGGTTTACTCATTCATAAGTTTCTTTTATTCAGATAAGAGTCTTGCTTTGGACAAAATCTTCAGCCTATGCTCTAACTTTAACCGCCTACATATGAACTTTAATTAAGTTTTCATGAATTAATCTACTTCGCGTGTACTTGTGAATCTTTGTGTAAAGCATATTTGTCTGTTCGTATATTCTACACACACACACACACACACACACACACACACACACACACACACACACACACACACACACACACACACACACACCACACACAACACACACACACACACAACACACACAAACACACACACACACACACACACACACACACACACACACACACCACACCAACACACACACACACACACACACACACACACACACACACACACCACCCACCCATACCCACACCCACACCCACACCCACACCCACACCCACACACACACACACACGGCTGTTTTAATTACCGCCGGTCAGGACGTAATTAGAGGGCAGACCCGGGAGGCAAATATCCCGTGAATGTCTCCAGCATCCTTCCCTCCACTCGCGGAATATTCTCCTCCTTATCTTCCTTGCATTTTACATTCCTCCTCCTCCTCCTCCTCCTCCTCCTCCTCCTCCTCCTCCCTCTTGCAACGTGATCTCGACAAATTATCAGATTGGAGTGATAAATGGCTATTAAAATTCAATTCCGATAAATGTAAAGTAATGCATATAGGCAACGATAACCTCAAATATAACTATCAAATGCAAAATAAACCGTTAACTGAGGTTCAGCAGGAAAAGGA
>JACEEZ010011518.1:95000-105167 GCA_016584305.1 Chionoecetes opilio
TACAGGTCACATCTAGGGTAAATCTATTTGAAAACACCTGTTCCATAAGAGTGAACTGGTATATGTCCCTGACATGTTGGGTCAGTGTACACTGTTCCACCACATGTCTTTCAGTCTGCACTTGGCCACATACACACAGTCGCTCATCCAAGGGTAAGCGACCGCGACCTCTCCTATTCCACCTTCCAGTCTCACATATTAGCCAATGCCCACCTGTCCTAAACTGTGTAAACGACAGGCGATGCTTTTCATCAACTAAGTTTCTATCAGTGTAAATATTATGCACATTCAAAGTAGAGTTCATCTCTTTATATGTCACTCTTCTCGTAGAATTACTGTCTGAAATTCTCGATCTTACACATTGCATATCTACAGTTCAATCTTTGACTTCACTGTCCACAAACTCCCTTATTAATCTACCGGTGACAGTGTCCATATTCATAGATAACTTCATTGCAAACGTCAGTGGGTCATCATCATAAGTTGATCGCTCTTGCCACATTTTATGGAAAAACTTATGTTGCACAGAACTTACCATATCTTTTAGGGGTGGGTAACCCGATTCCACGTAACATATATCATTGCAAGTTGACCTTCGCACACCCAACAATTGCTTTAAACACCAGTTAAACAGTTTAGTCATAGGTTTTAAATCTGCCCCAAACCATGATTCAGCACCATACATAAGTGTTGACATTAATGCTGCGTCAAAAACACGTTTTTTTTACAATAAATGGCACATCATCATTTTTCTTCACAAAAGAAACAAATTTTAGTACGTGTGGCATTTTTAACTTGGCATGTAACTTAACAGCGGAAGATGTCGACCCATCGCAGGTGAACGGCGACCCTAAATAAACATACGACTTACAAGGTTGAACACTTAAACCGTTCACTGCCAACGGGTCAGCGTCGTCACGGCTGCCATTTAACACAAAAAATTTAGTTTTAGACTGATTCACTATCATGCCGTACTCTAGACAGTACTCCTGTAATATTGATGATTTACTCAACATATTTCTCCGTGACGTGGCTAATAGTACCGTATCATCCATCATGACAAGAACGTGCAACCACTTCAGAAATCCATCATAACCACTGCCCTGTTTAATGAGGCGTATTAAATCATTAACAAAAATTACAAACAAAACGCAGGACGTTGGCGAGCCTTGTTTTACCCCTAATGCGATAGTTACCAAAGCGGCTCCAATCCAACTTTCTGTTAAACTATACATGGCAACTATAGCAGATATCATTACTGAGCCACATCCTAAACGCCTCAACACACGGAATAATAAATGTCTTGGTACTCTGTTATATGCGTGCTTAAAGTCTATAAATGTTACAAAAAGAGTAAGTTTCTTTCTCCTGGCCATATCACACAACAAGCGTAGACAAACAATCTGTTCAAGACATCCCCTAGTCTTCTGTGCCCCGGCCTGTTCTCTAAATGGTCTAAACCAGAGGACAAGTCGCGAACACAACACCATATCGTATAATTTAGCAATACTGTTGGCTACATTTATCCCTCTGTAATTTCTCACATCTGCCTTATTGCCTTTCTTAAATATAGTGAACAGTTTTGCTCTAGACCAGCCCTGAGGATATGTGCCAGAAGAAAATACAGAGTTGAAAATATTTGTAAGTAACATGATCCACTGGGCAGGTAAGAACTTTAAAATGCCTGGCGGTAATCCATCCGGTCCACCAGCTTTACCTGTTTTTAGCAATTTTACTTGTTGGTGAACCTCATTGGGGGAAATTAAATCATCCAATACTGGTACATACACATTTGAATCGAAATCTTCTGATATTAGACGTGAAATATTTGGCGGATTAAAGGTTTCTTCATAAAACTTCTTAAAATCATCATCGGAGGGGGAACTGTTTACATCTCGGGTTTCACCATACTCTCCCTTCCAGCTTATTGCTTTTCACACATTGAGGTGATCACTATCCTCCAATATCATCTCCCACCTACCCACCTACCCATTCACCGATTGTGGCTGTGAATCACACCTACTTACACTCGCACATTGATATAACATAGTTGTAATGTTGTTAACAGTATCATTGATATCATGTAATCCTGCAGGGATACATACATTTTCCAGATTGTTTTTAAATAACTGGCTATTAATATATTTCATCTGAATAGGCTTAACAACACCCCCCTGACATGATTGCTTACTATGCAACACAGCATGATCACCAAGGTAACTAGCACGATTGTATAAGTCATCCAAATCCACACCTGCTACTGTTACAGACACAGAGATGGCAGCATGGTCAGAGGGCAAACCTTCATTATCGTGTACTACGAAACTATTCATCTTGCCTACTAACGATTGGCTTACGACACATGTATCCAACTCTGATGTCCACTCTGATCCCTTTCTATAGGTCTTTTTACTTACAAAGTGTTTACAATGAGTTTTTAAATTATTAAGTACCAGTAACCCGGATTCTCTACAAACACTTGATAATATATACGCATTATCATTAGGTAGCTCGACATCATCAGGCAACATTGGATATGACAAGGTATTGACACCAGGTGGCTCGAGATAATTCAGCAAATCTCGGACTGATCTTTCGAATCTGGTATTCATGTCTCCTATTATCATATACTCCTTACATACAGAATTTGACATTAACTTTTCCTGGATGGCTGCAAAGGACTCGTGTGAATAATACAGCGAGTCAGCTGGGGGAATGTAGCAACATCCGAACAGTACATTAGGGCTACAGCGCATCTGAAACCATATTTGATCTTCTATACTGAAATCGATATTGAATAAGGAATGACTCAAATAATTCTTAATCAATAACACAGTACCACCCCTATGTTTCGAACCTCTCACACTGCTTTTGTACGATACATAGCCTGGGTAAGAAACATGTAGTGGTGTCTTAACCTCGTTCAAGCAAATTATATCAAAATCATTCAACAGATCACTCACAATTTTCTTCTCCAGTTTTGTTTTTACTCCGTTCACATTCCAGGATAATATATTCAAAAGTTGTACCTGCTGTGGTCCTCCTAAAAACTCTGTTGACTCCACGAATCGATCACTGTTTCGTCCCGGTAAAGCTTCCTTTCTCGAACATCCAACCGTATAACACATCCTATGTTTTCGGGCCGTTCCTTTTCTGCTTTCTCAGTGTCTCGAAGCCTCTTCCATTCTTTCCGTATACTTGGATGGACATCTTTCTTGATATATATTTTGCTGAATTCACCTCCTTTGTGCTTCAACTGCTTCGACTCACCAAGTATCTTGTCTCTGCTGTTCCTGCTCGACAATGTGACCAGAATGGCTCTTCGTCTTCCTACTTGAACACTGCTGCCCAATCTTCGGTGTGATATGATTATCTCGTTGATACTTATCATTGACCAGATCTTGTTTAACTTCTCTTCCTCAGATGTACAACCTTCCAGGCTCTCGTTCTCGTCCGGTACCCCAGTAATGACAAGCTTATTCTCTCTGTCCCTCCTATCCAATATTTCAAGATATCGTTGCTGCTGAGCAATTATTTCTGCTTGTTTAGTAACTTGATCCTGTATCTGATCAAATCGCTTACTTATTTGGCTGTCAGGTGCGGTGATTGTTCTCTTCAGTTCAGCGATCTCTGTCACCAGGGCGTCCATCTTTGTTGTGATGTCATGAAGCAGTCCATCACTCGGTTCGGGTGCAGCCATAATGCTGTCCATCAGCTCCTCTTTTGTAATACGGGTCAATTGCGCACGTGGTAGTCTTCGTAAGTCACTCAATGGTTTCGCCATGATCACAGCGAATGTTGAAAACCACTGGAATTGATGTGATCTTCAGTTCAGGCCAGATCAAGGACCGCTACCAAAACACGTCCTCCCTCCACGGCTGCCAGCGCACGCGCGCGCGCGCACACCCACCCACCCACCCACCCACCCACACACACACACGGTGAATTGACTGCTAAATCAGGTTCGGAGAGAGGCACCTCTCAACACAAACCTCACCAATGGGACCTCAGAGACCGTAAGAAGAAGTAAGACAGCGGCTGGTAGTTATATTCACTCATAATACGTATACTTTAGCTACGTATTCACAATACCACTACAATTAGATTACTTTGAATTGCCATTTACTTCTATAGATGACGATGATCTCATTAATCTTCTTAGTCTTGATTGTCCACGTTCCCCATACAATAACATCACGTTTGACCCTTTTTATTTATTAAAAGACAATACAACAATGAGTTAGACGTAAATCAGTCTTGTTTACTTTCAACATATCACAATATCCCCAAGTCAAATTATGTATTTTTGGATACTTTATATCCACATAATGACACTAACATAATTACATTACTAAATATGATCATTAGGTCCGTACCCACTAGTTTACAGTTTTTTGTAGACTTAGTTTTAGCAAATACAGGTGTGAAGTTTGATATACTAGGATTTACTGAAACCAGACTTGACCCTGACCAAAGACTACTCTATACTGGACTTTCTACTCGTGCCCCGCGCCAACCCGCCCATGACCAGTGGAGGCCAGTTTTGCGATTCCTGCCATTTTAGAACATCACCCCTATTTCCCTTCCTAAGGTTTATCAGTATATATGATATACCGTTATCTTCGTAAATGTTTGTTCTATAATATTATCAAATAAAAAACCGTAAAATACACTAAAGAAATGCCATTAGGAGAGAGTGTAGAAATATGCATGACCTCAACCTTAAACTCTTTGCCATTTAATATTTTGCGAGGAAACATTTTAGATGAAACATATCAATAGAAGCGGATTTCATTAGCTTTCCATTGATATATTTCGTTGTCTGATAAATTAATCAGAACCATGCATAAATTAGCGTTAACTAAATAAATAACATCATCAATCGGGTAATTATCCCGATAGATGATGTAATTTTTTTAGTTAACGCTAATTTATGCATGGTTCTGTTTCATTTATCAGAAAACGAAATATATAAATGGAAAGCTAATGAAAATCCGCTTCTATTGATATGTTTCATATAAAATGTTTTCTCGCAAAATATTAAATGGCGATGAGTTCAAGTGAATATTAAGTTCATGGAAATTTCTTCACTCTCTCATAATGGCATTTCTTTAGTGTATTTTACTGTTTTTTATTTGATAATATTATAGAACAAACATTTACAAAGATAACGGTATATCATATATACTGATAAACCATAGGAAGGGAAAAGGGGGTGATGTTCGAAAATGGCAGGAATCGCAAAACTGGCCTCCACTGGAAATAACCCAAAATGAGTAGCAAGTCCAGTATAGAGTAGTCTTTGGACAGGGTAAAGACTGAAGGGTTGAAGGAAGTAATGGGTAAATGGCAAGGCTGTGTAGTTAAAAAATGTAGGAAAGAAAATAACAAGGAAATAAAGTATCAGAAGTCAGATAACAGAATACCCTAACCTAAACCTAACCTAAACTAACCTAACCTTAACTAATCTAACCTAACCTAACCTTAACTAACCTAACCTAAACTAACCTAACCTTAACTAATCTAACCTTAACTAACCTAACCTAACCTAACCTAACCTAACCTAACCTAACCTAACCTAACCTAAACCTAACCTAAACTAACCTAACCTTAACTAACCTAACCTAAACTAACCTAAACTAAACTAACCTATTATTTTCTCCGTTACTCTTTTTCTTGTTATTTTTTCCTCGTCTATCTTGTGGTTTAAATAGGAATTACTTAAATAGGAACATAAGAATATAAGGAAGCTACAAGAGGCCGTGAGACCTACACGAGGTAGTTCCTGTTACTTAACACTACCTACATCCACCTTTCATCCCCATCCATGAATTTATCTAGCCTCCTACTCCGCTGTAACCACCTGACGACTGAGTCAATTCCAATCATTTACCACCCTATTTGTGAACCAGTTTTTCCTTTTTTTTTTTTTAAATCTACGCTTTTCCAGCTTGAATCAGTTACTTCTTGTTCTACCCTGGTTAATAGCCGTAAGAACTTTTCCTACATCTCCTTTATTGTATCCATTTAAAAACTTCTATCAGATCGCCCCTTACTCTACGCCTCTCGAGTGAGTGTAATTTTAATAGCTTCAATCTCTTCTCATAACTAAAGTTATGCATCCCATGAATCATTTTGGTCATCCTTCTCTGCACTGATAGGTGCAGAGAAGGATGTACCAAGAACATACATAAGAAAATATAGAGAAAAACATAGCACTACGAAGGCTATATCCATCTTGTAATACGGAGACCAAAACTGAACCGCATAGTCTAGGTGAGGTCTGACTAGAGCCAAATAAAGCTTTAGAATAACCTCAGCACTTCCACTTTTAACACTCGGTTTAACACTCGGAATTGGTTTAGGACTTTAGGTGATGTTGAAATAGAATATAAAATGAGGAGTAACGGAGCAGATCAAAGCAGGTCAGGTCAAGACAAGGGGCAGCAGTAATAAATACAGTTTTCAGTTTTTTTTTTTTAATATCACAAAGGACTGGCCAAGGGCAAAAAAAAAAAGGTAACCCCCCAAAAAAGAAATGTGTCTTGTGTTGTCATATAGTTGGTCTTCATATAGTCAGTCTTTTTCACAAATGTTAATTCAATTGTGAATAAAAGTATTGAATTTGAATCTGAATCTCTCTCTCTCTCTCTCTCTCTCTCTCTCTCTCCTCTCTCTCTCTCTCTCTCTCTCTCTCTCTCTCTCTCTCTCTCTCTACCCGTCAGGGTGGCTCGGTTGGTAGAGCTGCTGGATCGCGTGTAGCGTTCCTGGATTCGGTCAGCGGTTCGAGCCCACCAAGTTCGTCCTGGCGTGGTGGCGCTTTTTATAGTCAATAACCTTGTAGTTGGTACTTGCAAAGTTTCTAGATAGGATCAAAGTATCTTATCTTATCTCTCTCTCTCGACCATTCATCAACATTGCTATTTTTCCTCTTTTTTATTTCTTTAATTATGCACGTTAATACCGTCTTATTTTTCTTCATCGTTTCTCTTATACGTGCAGTACAAACAAAAACTATAGGCTAAAAAGAATGATTATATAACAAGACTGACTGATAATCCCAAGCCTTGCTATGATAGACTATTTATTCCTTCTTATCGCTTAAATACCCTCATGTATGCATAATGAACCCTGTACACAGTTATATAGAGGTAAGATGCAGGGAGGGGAAGGTGGAGGGGGGAGGATAATGATAACTCATTAATAGAATAAGCAAGGTTTTAGTTACTCCTATAATCTTTCACTACTCAGCTAGCCAGCTATTCTTTGTCGTCTTACTCCCACCATTTATTAATTCATTAACATAAATCATTAATAAAATACAAGAAACATAAACAAATAGTTAAAGCTTCCTCTTATCCACCTGTTTCCTCCCCTTAGCCAGAGGGGAGGAGGTAGATGGACGGGAGGGGGAGGGGAAGGGGAAGGGGAAGGGGGGAAGTTCCTCTTATCCACCTGTTTCCTCCCCTTAGCCAGAGGGAAGGAGGTAGATGGACGGGAGGGGGAGGGGAAGGGGAAGGGGGAAGGGGGGAGGGGGAAGGGGGAAGGTTCCTCTTATCCACCTGTTTCCTTCCTTTAGCCAGAGGGAAGGAGGTAGATGGACGGGGGGGAGGGGAAGGGGAAGGGGAAGGGGGAAGGGGGGAGGTTCCTCTTATCCACCTGTTTCCTTCCTTTAGCCAGAGGGAAGGAGATAGATGGACGGGAGGGGGAGAAGTAGTAGTAGTAGTGGTAGGAGGAGGAGAGCAGAGGATTTTTATTTTTTATTTTATTTATTTTTTATTTTTTAGGAGTATTAAGGCGCTAGGGTGACTCGTCCAAGTGCCACGTGCTGAAGCCTAGCCAGCCGTGACATCTTGTTGCACTGAACCCTAAACAGTGAACACCGGGAACATGACATCCCCGGCAGTACTTCACGCCTCCTCGGGAACTCTCCCACACCTGAGGATATTTGTCGGTAAAGGATCTATGAGGGAATCGAACCCACACCTTTTTGCTGATGTATTGAAACGCCAACACTTTACCACTGAAGCTATGCAGCCCAACGAAAATAGTAGAGAAAGATATATTTGAACACCTCACCCGAAAGAGGTAGGGTAGGGTAGCTACTAGGCTACTAACTCCAACCTCAGGACAGACACTCAGACAGTCAGAGAGAGGAATGAGCTAAGAGGATATTTATTTATATAACATACTTACATAATGCTTATGAGGTGAATAAAGTAACGATTAAATAATGTCATGTTAACACCAGTCACGGCGGTATGAGGATTTGTTATGATGGTCAGCGGGTCGCACCCAGCCACCTGAGAGCCTTCGCCTTTACTGTTAATAATGGACGACACATGTACTGCTTCCATGTATTTTGTTGATCATTGCAGTGTATATGTAAATATAGTCACGAAGATTACGGTGCGGCAGAAAGGTTTATTGTTAGATCCAAGGAAGGAGAAAGAGCGGTGCGAGACGCCAGATTTTGGCGGTGGCTCTGTGTTGATCATGCATGCGACATCACTTCGTTGCGGGAAACTGAAATGTTGGTTGGATTGTGTGTGTACTAATTGTGTTGCGTGTGACTGTGTGTGTGTGCGCTGTTTGTGTGTGTGTGTGTGTGTGTGTGTGTGTGTGTGTGTGTGTGTGTGTGTGTGTGTGGTGTGTTGGTGTGTGTGGTGTGGTGTGTATGTGTGTGTGTGTATGTGTGTGTGTACTGTTGTGTATGTGTGTGTGTTTTTACTAATTGTGTGCGTGCGTGTACTGTGTGCGTGTGTACTGTGTGTGTGTATGTGTGTGTGTGTGTGTGTGTGTGTGTGTGTGTGTGTGTGTGTGTGTGTGTGTGTGTGTGTGTGTGTGTGTGTGTGTGTGTATTAACACACACACACACACACACACACACACATTAAAAAGCCTAATCGGAAAACCTGCTTGAGAAGGGAGAAAGGTAAGAAGGAAGAAGGGAAGGAAGGAAGGTAGTACAGGAAGGAAGGAAAGTAGGAAAACAGGAAGGAAAGTATATAGGTAGGTAGGTAGGAAGGAAGGAAGGAAGGAAGGAATATAGAAAGGAAGGAAGGAAAGTAGGAAAGAAGGAAGGAAAGTATATAGGTCGGATAAAAGGAAGGAAGGAAGAAAACTAGGAAAAAAAGGATAGGTAGGAAGGAAGGAAGGTGGAGGTGTGTCAGGGTGTGGGTGGGAGGGTGTGATGTGACTTGCAGGGAGGGGTGGTAGGGTGTAGGGTTGAAAGGTGTGTGGCAGGTGGCAAGGTATAAGGTGTATATATGGTGGGGGTGGCAGGGGTGATGTGACTTGCAGGGTGTGGGAGTGGGGTGGTAGGGTAGAAGGGAAGGAAGAAAGGTATTTAGATAGAAGTGTGGTGGGGTATCGAGAGGTGGGGGTGGCAGGGGTAGGGTGTAGGGTTGAAGGGTGTGTGGGAGGTGGGCAGGGTGTAAGGTGCGAGTGGCTCTGGTTTGTCTCCTTCACCTGGTGGGGGAGGCGCTAGGTTACCTGGGGGGGGGGCAACGCGTTCCCACCTGGGCAGGGGAGAAATCACGAAATATATCAATGGAAAGCTAATAAATTTCCGCTTCTATTGATATGTTTCATGTAAAATGTTTTCTCGCAAAATATTAAATGGCGAAGAGTTTAAGTGAATATTAACTTCATCCATATTTCTTCACTCTCTCATAATGTCATTTCTTTAGTGTATTTTACAGTTTTTTATTTGATAATATTATAGAACAAACATTTACGAAGATAATGGTATATCATTTATACTGATAAACCATAGGAAGGGAAATAGGAGTGATGTTCGAAAATGTCCGGAATCGCAAAACTGGCCTCCACTGGAAATAGCCCAAAATGAGTAGCAAGTCCAGTATACAGTAGTCTTTGCCCTGACCTTGTCAAATTATACCAATTACCAGGATACAAAATGTTTACCATGTGTAGAAATAGATACGGCGGAGGTGTAGCCATGTATATTTCTGAAGACCATCATTATACCATATCAAATGAATTTTGCCTTGTCGAGTCTTACTTAGAATGTTTAGGTGTTGAGTGTACCGATAATTATAGAAAATATTTATTTATATGTGTGTATAGGCCTCCTGGAGGTAATATAAATATTTTCGTAGACACTTTGAATGACATTCTTGCCACAGTTTTCTAATTGATTTT
>JACEEZ010011519.1:20000-30000 GCA_016584305.1 Chionoecetes opilio
TTTTCTCAACGGTCTTGATGGACTGCCCGTGCCTTAAACAGCTGCCATATGTAAGATATCTCTCTCGGAAGTCAGTAGGCTGCCATAGAGTACATTTTCTGAATTCCCGTATGGAAGCGCTGTGTATGATGTCGCGAACAATGCTTTAGCGCGCTGTGTATATATATATATATATATATATATAATATATATATATATATATATTATATATATATATATATATATATATATATATATATATATATATATAACATGTATATATTATATTGTAGTGACTGAGTATGAGTCACTCCACACCTGGCTAATCCTCCAGTAGACTCGACCTGAGCCTACTTCTTAATCTCGACCTGAGCCGCATTGGTATGCAGGCGTCAGGTCACGTTTGCTTCGAGTGTCGCGGCCCTGGAGACTACTGTAGTGACTGAGTATGAGTCACTCCACACCTGGCTAATCCTCCAGTAGACTCGACCTGAGCCTCCTTCTTAATCTCGACCTGAGCCGCATTGGTATGCAGGCGTCAGGTCACGATTGCTTCGAATGTCGCGGCCCTGGAGAAAGGAGGGCTCAGGGTGGGGACACTCAGTGAGACACAGACCTCTGTACGGGACACAACCTCTCCCAAATAAACATCACCAACCAACCTGTGTCTGGTTTAACCCGTGTCTAGTTGGAAGAACACTACAATATAAGCTTAACAACTTTGCTTATATGCTTTTTTCCTCTAGGCCTAATAGTTACGGAGTAAAATGCTTTTATCAGGAAACAGGGTGAAATATATCTGTGATATTAATACCCTATTTGATAATCCCTATTAAGAGTATATATAATTAGAGGGGTAGGATATTATATACCCTTAATAGGGGTACAATATTATACCCCTAATAATCTCCTAAGAGATACTTTAATAAATTATGTGAAAATACCTGGATCTTATATATAGGTTTGGTGAGGTTAGGTTAGGTTAGGTTTAATTTTTTTTTATTTTGCCAATGAAATTTATAAGATATATGATAATAATTATAATAATAATAATAAATAGTTGTAGTAATAACATACTGTAGTAGTAGTAGTAAAAATAATATTGCATAAAAGTCTACCTATTTAATGAACCCTGGCAAGGCGTCACCGCAGAGTTGTTCAGCCACACTTGCTTCTCTGTGGCGACTTTCTCGCTACCCTCGCGCGCACAATTTTTTCTTTTTTTGGTTTTTTTAAAAAAAAATAAATATAAAAAAATTTTTATATTTTTTTTAAAAAAATTTTTTTGGAATTTAAAAAAAAAAACCCCCCCCCAAAAAAATTTCCCTTTTTTTTTTTTAAAAATTTTTGGGGAAAAAAATTTTTGGGGGGGTTTTCCCCTTTAAAGGGAAATTTTCCCCCCTTTAAAATTTTAAAAATTTTAATTAAAATTTTTTCCTTCTTTTTGGGGGGGAGGGGTTTTTTTTTTTTTTTTTTTTAAAAAAAATTTTTTTTTAAAAAATTAAAAAATTTTAAAAAATTTTTAAAAAACCCCCCCCCCCTTTTGGGAAAAAAAAGGGGGGAAAAAAAAAAAAAACCCCTTTTTCCCCTTTTTTTCCCAATTTCCTTTTTGGGGTTTTTTTTTTTTTTTTAAAAAAACCCCAAAAATTTTTTTGGTTTTTTGGGGTTTTTTTCCCCCCTTAAAAAAAAAAACCCCCCCCCAAAAACCCCCCCCCTTTTAAAAATTTTTTTTTTTTTTTTTTTTGGGGGTTTTTTTTTTTTTTTTTTTAATTTTTAAACCCTTTTCCCCCCCTTTTTTTTTTTTTTTTCCCCCTTTTTTAAAAAAAAATTTTTTTTTAAAAAAAACCCCCTCCCCCCCCAAAAAAAAAAACCCCCTTTTTTTTGTTTTTTTTTTTGGGGCCCCGGGGGGAAAAGGGGGAAAGGGGGGGGGGTTAAGAAAAAAAAGGGGGGGTTTTTTTTTTCCCCCCAAAATTTTTTGGGGTTTGGGGGGGGGGTTTTTTTTCCCCCTTCCCCCCCCCCCCCCTTTTCCTTTTTTTCCCCCCCCTTTTTTTCCCCCCCTTTCCCCCCCCTTTTCCCCCCCCCCCTTTTTTCCCCCCCTTCCCCTTTTTTTTTCCCCCCCCCTTTTTACCCCCCCTCTCCCCCCCCCCCTTTCCCCCCCCCCCCCTTTTCCCCCCCCCCTTTTTTCTTTTTTTTTTTAAAAAAAAAAAGGGGAAGGGAAGAAAAAAAAAAAGGAAAAAAAAAAAAAGGAAAAAAAAAAAAATTTTTTTTTTTTTTGGGGGGGGGAAAAAAAAAAAAAAAAAAAAAAAAAAAAAACCCCCCCCCCCCCCCCCCCCGGGGGGGGTTTCTTTTCCCCCTTTTCTCCCCCCTCTCCTCTCTCCCCCCCTCTCTCTCCCCTCTCCCCCTTTTTTCCCCCCCCGGGGGAAAAAAAAGGGGAAAAAAAAAAAAGGGGAAAAAAAAAAAAAAAAAAAAAAGGAAAAAAAAAGGGAAAAAAAAAAAATTTTTGGGGGAAATTTTTTTTTTTTTTTTCCCTTTTTTTGGGGGGTTTTTTTTTTTTTTTAAATTGGGTTAAAGGGGGGTTTTTTGGGAAATTTTTTTTTTTTAAAAAGGGGGGGGAAATGGGAAAAAAAGGGGGGAAAAAATGAAAAAAAAGGGGGGAAAAGGGGGGGGGGTTTTTTTTTTAAAAGGGAAAAAGGGGGAAAAAGGGGGGGGAAAAAAAAGGGGGGGGGGGGAAAAAGGGGGGGGGGAAAAAAAGGGGGGGGTTTAAAGGGGGGGAAAAAAAAAAGGAGGGGGAGAGAGAGAGAGAGAAGGGGGAGAAAAAAAAAAAAAATTGGGAAAAAAAGGGGGGGGAAAAAAGGAGAGGGGGGGAAAAAAAAAAAAAAGGGGGGGGGGAAAAAAAAGGGGGAAAAAAAAAAAAAAAGGAAAAAAAAATTTTAAAAAAAAAAAAAAAAAAAAAAAAAAAAAAAAAAAAAGGGGAAAAAAAAAAAAAGGGGGAAAGGAGGGGGGGGGGGGGAAAAAAAAAAAAAGGGGGGGGGAAAAAAGGGGGAAGAGGGGAAGGGGAGGGGGGGGGGAAAAGGGGAAAAAAAAAAAGGGGGGGTTTTGGGGGAAGGGGGGGGAAAAAAAGGGGGAAAGGGGGGGGGGGGAAAAAAAAAAAGGGGGGGGGGAAAAAAGGGGGGGGGAAAAAAAATTTTTTCCCCCCCCCCCCCCCCCCTTTCCCCCCCTTTTTTTTTTTTTCCCCCCTTTTTTAATTTTTTTTTCCTCCTTTTTTTTTCCCCCTTTCCCCCCTTTTTTTTTTTCCCCCCCCCTTTTTTCTTTTTCTTTTCCCCCTTTTAATTTTTATTTTTTTTTTTCTTTTTTTTTTTTCAGTTTTTTTTTTTTTTTCTTTTTCCCTTTTTTTTTAAAATTTTTTATTTTTTTTTTTTTTAAAAAATTTTTTTTTTTTTTTTTCCCCCCCTTTTTTTTTTTTTTTTTTTTCCCCCCCCCTTTTTTTTCCTTTTTTTTTTCCGGCCCCCCCCGGGGGGAACCCTTTTTTTCCCCCTTAAAAGGGGTTTTTTAAAAAAAACCCAAACCAAAAAAAAAAATTTTTTTTAAACCCCTTTTTCCCCAAATCCCCCTTAATTTTAAAAAAAATTTTTCCCTTTTAAAAATTAAAATTTTTAAAAAAAAAAAAAAAAACCCTTTTTTTGGGGGAAAAAAATTTTTTTTCCCCCCCTTTCCATTTTTTTAAAAAAATTTTTTCCCCCCCCAAAAAAAAAAAGGGGGGGGGGTTTTTTTTTTTTCCCCGGGGGGGTTCCCCCCCCCCTTTCCCCCGGGGGGAAATTTTTGGGGGAAACCCCCCCCCCCCGGGGGTTTTTTGGGGGGGGGCCCCCCAACCCCCCCCCAAAACTAAAACCCCCCGGGGAAAGGGGGGGGGGAAGGGGGGGGGGGGGTTTTTTTTTAAAAAAATTTTGGGGGGGGGCCCCCATTTGGGGGGGGGGTTTTTTTCCACCCCCCCCCCGGGAAAAAAAAATTCCCCGGGGGGGGTTTCCCCTTGGGGGGGGGAAAAAATTTTTTTTTTTTCCCCCCCCCCCCCCTTTTTCCCCCCCCCTTTTTTTTTTTAAAATTTTTTTAAAAAAAAACCCCCCGGGGGGGTTTTTTTGGGTTGGGGTTTTTTTTGGGTTTTTTTTTTTAAAAAGGGGGCCAAAGGGGCCCTTTTTCCCCCCCCTTTTTCCCCCCCCCGGGGCCCCGGCCCCGGGGAAAATTTTGGGGGGGAAAAGGGGGGGGGTTTTTTTTTTTTTTTTTTTTTTTTTTTTTTCCCTTTAAAAATTTCCCCAAAAACCCCCTTTTTTTGGGTTTTTAATTTTTTTTTTTCCCAAAATTTTTACCTTTTTTTCCCCTTTTTTTTTTAAAAAAGGGGAAAATTTTTAAACCCCCGGTTTTTTTCCCTTTTTTTAATTTTTCTATCTTTTTTTTTTTTTTTTTTTTTTTTTTTTTTTTTTTTTTTTTTTTTTTATTTAAATTTTTTTTTTTTTTTTTTTTTTTTAATCTATCTATTTTTTTTTCCCCTTTTTTTGTTTTTTTTAAAAACCCAATTTTTTTTAAAAATTTTTTTTTTTTTTCCAAAATTTTTTTTTTTTAAAAAGGCCCCAAAAATTTTTTTGGGGGGGGGGGGGCCCCCAAAAAAAAAAAAGGGGTTTTAAAAAAAAATTTTTTGGTTTTGGGGAAAAAAAAAAAAAAAATAAAAAAAAAAAAAAAAATTTTTTAAAAATTGGGGGGGGCCCCCCCTTTTTAAAAATTTTTTTTTTTTTTTAAAAAAAAAAATTAAAAAAAAATTTTAAAAAAAAATTTTTTTTTTTTTTTTTTAAAAAAAAAATTTTTTTTTTGGGGGGGGTTTTTTCCCCGGGGCCCAAAACTTTTTTTTCCCCTTGGCCCCCGGAAAATTTTTTAAAAGGGAAAAAGGAAGCTACATTAAAGGGCCCTGAACCCCACTTGGGGATTTACTGTAACGCTTTTTCTTACTCTATTTTCCCAAGGGAAAAAAAGGGGGTAAAAGGGGAAGGGGGGGAGGGGGAAAAAATAATGGGGGGGGGGGAATAATAAAAGGGGGGGAAAAGGGGGGGGGGGGGGAAAAATTTGGGGAAGGGGGGGCGGTTTTGGGGGAAAAAAGAGAAAAATGGGGCGAAGGGGAATGGTTGGGGAAGGGAGAGGATGGGAAGGGGAAGGGGGAGGGGGAAGAAAGGGAAGGGGGAGGGGGAAAATTACCCAAATTAAAAACCCCAAAAGAAAGACATGGGGGAAAAGGGCCCCCAACCCCCCTCCCTTTAAACCCCCCCCCCCCCTACTCCCCCCCCCCCTTTCTCCTCCTCCCCTTCCTTCCTCTTCCTTCCTCTTCCTTCCCTGTTTTTTCTTTAATTTTTTACCCTCTTCCATTTCACCCTTTTTTTTTTTTCACCCCCACCCCCTTCCCTTCCCCCCATTTTCCTCCTTCCTCCCCCTTTCCCCCTCCTCCTCCTCCCCCCTCCTCCTCCTCCCCCTCCTCTTCCTCCCCTCCTCCCCCCTTTTTCCCCCCCTTTTTTCCCCCCCCCTTTCCCTTTCCCCCTGTTTTTTTTCCTTTGTATTTCCCTTTTTATTTTTTATTCCCCCTCCCCCTTTCCCCCCTCCTCCCCCCTCCTCCTCCCCCCTCCTCCTCCCTTTCCTCTCCCCTTCCCCTTTTTTCCTCCTTTCCCTCCTTTATAATTATCTCATTGCCCTTTAAAATTTTTATCAAGTTTTTTTTTTTTTGGTTTTTTTTTTTTTTTTTATTAATATGAAAATAATGTACTATTTTTTTTTCTTGTGCAACGTAAAAAAGTATCTGTAAAATAATAAAATAATAAAATAATAAAATAATGAAAAAATAAAATAATTGTGCTCGTATTTTTTTTTTTTTTTTTTTGTATTAATTTTTTTTTCGATAATTTTTTTTCGATTCCTATTTTTTTTCTATTAATCTAAATTTTTTCTTCTATTTTCCCCGCTGTTTTTTGCTCTCTCCTCCTTTTCTCTCTTCTCCTCTCTCTCCCCTCTCTCTCTTTTCTCTTCCTCTCTCTCTCCCCCTCTTCTCTCCTCTCTCTCTCTCTCTCCCCTCTCTCTCCCCTGGGCCCCCACCCCCGAAAAATTTTTCCCAAAGTTAAAAGGGAAAAATTAAAAAAAAAAAAAAATTCAGAAAACCACGAAGTATTTAAAACTTTTATCTTTCTTTTCATATATTTTCCTTATTATTATTATTATTATTATTTTGTTGTTATTGTTGTTGTATATCTTATTATCATTATCATTATCATCATTATTATTATCAGTATCTTTATTATTATCATTATTATCGTTGTTGTTCTTCTTCTTATTATTATTATTATTATTATTTATTTTTATTTCAATCGCCGTTTTTTTATGATTTATAATTATATTTATTTTATTTCAATCATTATTTTTTATTACTATCGTTATTTCTCTATCTCACTTTCTTTAATTATCTCGAATTTTTCATGTCTCTAAAATTATATCTTCTTATTCTTGCTTTACTCCTTCTTTCTTTCTTTCTTTCTTATTCTTTCTCTTTCTTTCTCTCTCATTCTTTATTTAACTTTTCTCTTTCATGTCTTTCTAAAAACATTTCTTCTTATTCCTGCTTTACTCTCTTTCTATCTTTCTTTTTCTCTTTTTCTTTCTTCTTTTATTTTCTCTTTCTTTCTCTCTCATTCTTTATTTAACTTGTCTCTTTCATGTCTTTCTAAAAACATTTCTTCTTATTCCTGCTTTACTCGCTATTTTTCTTTCTTTCTTTCTTTCTTATTATCTCTTACTCTATCTCATTTATTTTATTTTATTCTATTCTTTTATCCTCTTCTTCCTCTCTCTCTCTCTCTCTTCTCTCTCTCTCTCTCCTCTCTCTCTCTCCTCTCTCTCTCTCTCTCTCTCTCTCTCTCTCTCTCTCTCTCTCTCTCTCTCTCTCTCTCTCTCTCTCTCTCTCTCTCTCTCACGTCTCCTTCGCAGGCACAGGACACAAATCTCCTATAATTTACCTCTTCCTCCTCCTTGTGTTTCCTTTGTAATCCTTTGTAATCCTCTTTCCCCTTCCCCTGTCCCCCTAATTTCCTTTTCCCTCTAAAGAGTTCCCCTTCCATTTAGTGCTCGGTTTCCCTTTACCCTATTTACCCAGAAAGGGGTCACAAGGTCAAAGGGGGGATCAAGGGGGGGCTGAAGGGAAGGAGAGAGGGAAGAAAGAAGAGAAGGAAAGAAGAGAAGGAAAGAAGGGAGGAAAGAAGGTGGAATGTATGTATTTTCTTTTTTATAGTGTGCTTATTTATTTGTATTGGTGGTGGTGGTGGTGGTGGTGGTGGTTGGTGGTGGTGGTGGTGGTGGTGTGGTGGTGGTTGGTGTGGTGGTGGTGTTGTTGGTGAGGGTGTGTGTGGTGGGTGGTGTGGTGGTTGAGTGGTGGGTTGTGGTGAGTGGTGGTGGTTGGTGGTGGTGGTGGTGGTGTGGTGGTGGTGTGTGGTGGTTGGTGGTGAGGGTGTTGGTGGTGGTGTGGTGGTTGTGGTGGTGGTGATGGTGGTGGCGGTGGAAGAGAGAACAATGATAACTAGAATAGCATATATTAGTGGAAAAGGAGGAGGAGAAGGAGAGGAGGTAGAAATTAATGAAGAAAGAGAGAGAGAGAGAGAGAGAGAGAGAGAGAGAGAGAGAGAGAGAGAGAGAGAGAGAGAGAGAGAGAGAGAGAGAGAGAGAGAGAGAGAGAGAGAGAGAAAGTTATCCCAAACCTTCTTATCCAAAATTAAGAAAATTATGAAACTGAGAAGAGGAGGAGGAAGAGGAAGAGGAGGAGGAGGAGGAGGAGGAAGGAGGAGGAGGAGGAGGAGGAGGAGGAGGAGGAGAGGAGGAGGAGGCAGAAGAATGACGTGTGGCTTAAGTTCGTTGACGTTGCGTGAAGTTGAGAAAGTGAGAAAGTGAGAAAGTGAGAGAGAGAGAGAGAGAGAGAGGAATCAGAATTAATCAGAATTTCAGAATCAGAATTTTATTTCCATTGTTACAATGGCTATTCTTTTAACATAGTAATATGAGTCTTACAATATTTCTGAATAAGATAACAAGTGTTAAAGGTAGAACACTGAACATGGTCTATATACAAATAAAAATATTAGAATACATAAAAATTCTAAAACATTAAAATCCTAATGAAACATAAATAAAAAGTAAGACTTCCTAAAAGTTACAATATAAAAACATACAGTAAAAGTTATAAAAAAGGTTTTAGTTTAGATTAAAATACATTTCAGGTATGGACGTCAAAAATTAGAGTAAGAATTGTTTACATAAAAGGTGATTTTTTAAGTGACTTTTAAAAGTGTGCAAGGAGGTAGCATCTCTAACTTGGCTTGGCAAGCTGTTCCAGAAAGCAGGTCCAGCCACATGAAGGGACCTTGTTCCCAAACATGTGTTGCATTTTGGCACATGGAGTTGTTGCTGTTGTCTAGTGTTGACTGGTTGTTCGTACATATCTCTTACTTTGGGCAGTGAAAACAACCAGTCAGGTACTCTATTATTAACTATATTGTACACGGCTACTCCTAGCTCAAAGTGATATTTTTCATTTATTTTCAGCCATCCAAGGTCTTTTAAGTAGGGTGTGACATGGTCGTGCTTTGCAGCCCCTCCTAAAGCAACTTTTGCTGCAAAGTTTTGGAGCCTTTGCACACGTTGTATATGTGTGATGTTGGATGCTCCCCAAAGAGAGCAAGAGAGAGAGAGAGAGAGAGAGAGATAGAGATAGAGAGAGAGAGAGAGAGAGAGAGAGAGAGAGAGAGAGAGAGAGAGAGAGAGAGAGAGAGAGAGACCAATATGCCTACCTTGCAACAAATCATCATCCCCTCTCCCCCTCCCTTTATCCCCCCTTCCCCGCTTTCCCCCCACCGGATATATAACCCGCACCCCCCTTCTAACCCTTCCCTTTCTCCTCCCCTTCCTTCTTTCCCCTCTGAGGACCGCCCACGATTTCCCCTCTGCAACATGAGCTTAGTGGGTGGGTGGTAGTAGTGGTAGTGGTAGTAGTAGAAGTAGTAGTAGTAGTAGTGGTGGTAGTAATAGTAATAGTGGTGGTGGTAGTAGTTGTGAGTGAGGTAGTGGCAGTAGTAGTAGTGGTAGTAGTAATAGTAGTAGTGGTGGTGTAGTGGTGGTAGTAGTGGTAGTAGTAGTGGTAGTAGTAATAGTAGTAGTGGTGGTGGTAGTAGTTGTAGTGGTAGTGGTGGTAGTAGTAGTAGTAGTAGCAGTAGTAGTAGTGGTAGTAGTAGTAGTAATAGTCAGTAGTGGTGGTGGCAGTAGTTGTAGTGGTAGTAGTGGTAGTAGAAGTAGTAGTAGTGGTACTAGTAATAGTAGTAGTGGTGGTGGTAGTAGTAGTTGTAGTGGTGGTAGTAGTAGTAGTAGTAGTAGTAGTAGTAGCAGTATAAAAAAATAGTAGTAGTAGTAGTGGTAGTAGTAATAGTAGTAGTAGTAGTAGTAGTAGTAGTAGTAGTAGTAGTAGTAGTAGTAATAGTAGTAGTAGTAGTAATAGTAGTAGTAGTAGTAATAGTAGTAGTAGTAGTAGTAATAGTAGTAGTAGTAGTAATAGTAGTAGTAGTATAGTCTAGTTTCTGCGATACGACACTAGGCGCCGCCAATAGGGAGGAGTAGGTAGGCTCAGCGTCATCCTCAGGAAGCCACTCTATTGGCTGCTCAGCTCAGTGAGGGCAGTGCCAAAGCCGTCTGTATGTAAGTGCACAGGTCAAAGCTTCCGTGGTGACCCCATCGCTAGTTATCATGGTTTTGTCCAAGGGGTTTTTGTCCTAGGGGGTTTTGTCTGAGGGGGTTTTGTCCTAAGTAGGGTTTTGTCCTAAGAGGGTTTTGTCTAGACCCCTTATCTGTTCGACCTTACTAACCTGGAGAGACGATTTCACACTTCCCAGTCCCCAGTCCCCCGGGTCCTGCCCAGCCGCACCTTCCCCTCCACTCCCACCCACCTCCCTCCTCGCTCTCA
>JACEEZ010011519.1:32500-35000 GCA_016584305.1 Chionoecetes opilio
GAAGGAAGAAGAGGAAAAGAAGATAAAGTTGTAGTGAAGAAAGTGCAATGGAAGATACAAGAAGAAGTACCGTAAAACAAAACATTCCGAAAGATAGAAAATTAAGGAAGGAAATAAAAAAGAATAAAGAAAGAAAGAAAGAAGGAAATTAAAATAGAATAAATCAATTAATAACGATTGAAAATGGAAAGAAGAAGACTAACAAGGAATACCACGGTGGAGAAGAGGAAGAGGAAGAGCAGGAAGGAACAAGAGGAGGCTAAGAGGAAGCTAGAGGAAGAGAGATACAGAGTCATCATGGATTTCCAAATAGTGAGTATCTTTGTATTTCATTTGTTTGTTTGTTTGTTATTTGTTTGTTTGTTTGTGTATCAATTGGTGGTAATAATGGAGGAGAGTTTCACGTTCGTTTTCAGAGACACCAACTACTTTTTCTTGGCCTACAATAGGTGCTTGTTCTAATGGTGCTATTTTTATTTTGCGCAAAAAAAAAAAAAAAAAAAAAAAAAAAAATGAAACCTAACCTAACCTTATGTTTAATAAAACCTAACCTAACCTACCTATTGAAAACCATTAGAAAAAAGCCCCTTTTATTTTGTGTACGTGTGTGTGTTGTTACGGTGTATGTGTTTAGGGTGTATGTTTTGGGGCTGTGTGGTACGGTGTGTGTGTATATGTGTGTGTGTACGGGTGTGTGTATGTGTGTGTACGGTGTGTGTGTATGTGTGCGTACGGTGTGTGTGTATGTGTGTATGCGTGTGTGTGAATGCGATTTTTTTTCAACCAGTATGAGAGGAAGAAGGAAGAGGAGAATGAGGAGAGAAAAGACAGAGAATGAAAGAAGACAGAGAATGAAAGAAGAGATAGAGAATGAAAGAAGTGGAAGAAGAAAAGATGTGAAAATTGAATAAAGGAAGGAAAGAAAAAGGGAGAAAAAAGGAAGTAGAAAGATGGTATATATTTTTTTTTCTCTCTCAAGTATTATTTCTCTTCCCTTATTCTTCCTTTCAGAATAATAATAATGATAATAATGATGATAATGATACTACATTGTCACAAAATTGGGCAAACTGAGTGAGTGTGAGTGGAGAGAGAAGAGAAAAGAAGAGAGGGGAGAAAAGAAAGAGAAGAGAAAAAGAGAGAAGAGAGGAGAGAAAAGGGAAAAAATACTAAACTGCTTTTTTCATATTATTTCTACCTCTCTCTATTCATCTTTCTGTTCACTGCCTAATGACAACAAATGACTTCAGAAAAATTAAGCAATAAATCAGAATTAACGGATGGCAAAAGAGTGTAAGATGCATCATGTGACAGAAGAATAGGAGGAGGAGGAGGAAGGGGGGGAGGAAGAGGAGGAGGGGGAAGGAAAAAAGGGGGGGGGGCGTGTGCCATAGAGTAACCCCCCTAATTATCTCCCATCGTAAAACCGCAATCCCCCTCCCCCTTTCCCTCCCCCCTTCATCCCCCTTCCCTCCCCCCTTCATCCCCCTCCCCCCTTCATCCCCCTCCCCCCTTCATCCCCCTCCCCCTCCTCTTACTCTTTCTTCTATCTTTTTTTTCTTCTTATTTCGAGCATAAGAAGTCATCTCATTCATTCTTTCACGTGCTCTGCCATAAGTTCTTCCTCCTCCTCCTCCTGCTCCTCCTCCTCCTCTTCCTCCTCCTTCCTCCTCCTCCTCCTCCTCCTCCTCCTCCATCCTTCCTCCTCATCCCCTTCTTCCTCCTCCTCTTCCTCTTCCTCTTCCTATTTTACTTGTCATTTCCGGTTTAAAGTCTTTTTGTTTTGTTTGTTTACCTACTACTACTACTACTACTACCACTACTACTACTACTACTACTACTACTACTACTACTACTACTACTACTACTACTACTACTACTACTATACTACTATCATCTACAATACATAAACACTACCTTTTTAAAATCTTTTTTTTTTTAATAAGAAACCCTCAAGAGAGAGAGAAAGAGAGAGAGAACATTAATCAATAAAAATTTAAGGATGGACTCTGAAATCGAAGCCAATTTTCTTTTAAATTCTCCTCTCTCTCTCTCTCTCTCCTCCCTTTCCTCGCCTTCTCTCCCCCCTCTCTCTCTCTCCCCTCCCCCCCCTCCTCTTCTCTTCCTCTCTTTTTCCTCCCCTTTCCTGCTATGGAAAGTAACTGATCCTTTTTTCTTCCCCCCCTTTGCAGAAAATCCCTTTTTTCTTTTTCTCTCTCTCCTCTCTCCCCTCCTCTCTCTTCCCCCTCTCTCTCTCTCTCCCCTCCTCTCTTTTTCTCCTCTCTCCTCTCTCCTTCTCCTTCTCTCTCTCTCTCTTCTCTTCTCACTCCACTCTCCTTTTCATCGACTATATGTTTTATTTTTTTTTTGCAATTTTCTTATGTGATTTTTTTCTTCTTTTTTTTATAGATCTACTATTTCCCTTGTTCCATTTTATGAGGGTCTCCTCTCTCCTCTCTTTTCCGTCTCTCTCTCTCTCCCTCCTCTCTCTCTCTCTCTC
>JACEEZ010011519.1:47500-55000 GCA_016584305.1 Chionoecetes opilio
TTGATTTTCCTCCCCATTTACTTTATTTCCCACGTGTGTTTACCTATAATTAAGGAAAAGGTGGGGGGGAGGGGGAGGGGAGGTGTAGTAAGGGAGGGGAGGGTAAGGTGGGGGGAGGGGAGGTTAGGTAAGGGGAGGGGAGGTATATTGTGGAGGAAAGGGGGGGAGGGGGTTGAAAGTAAGGAATTAAACAGTGAATGTGTGATAAAAGAAGGAAGAGGAGGAGAAGGAAGAAGAGGAGGAGGGAAAAATAGGAAGATGAAAGAGTGATGAAGGAAGGAAGAGGGGGAAAATGAGAAGGAAGAAGAGGAGATAAAAATAGGAAGATTAAAGTATAATTAAAGAAGGAAGAGGAGGAGGAGGAGGGAAAAATAGGAAGATGAAAGTGATGAAAGAAGGAAGAAGAGGAGGAAGAGGGAAAAATAGGAAGATGAAAGAGTGATGAAGGAAGGAAGAGGGGGAAAGGAGAAGGAAGAAGAGGAGGAAGAGGGAAAAATAGGAAGATGAAGAGCTGATGAACGAAGGAAGAGAAGGAAGAAGAGGAGGATAAAGGAAAAATAGGAAGATGAAAGTGATGAAAGAAGGAAGAAGAGGAGGAGAAGGAAAAATAGGAAGATGAAAGTGATGAAAGAAGGAAGAAGAGGAGGAGAAGAGAAAAATAGGAAGATGAAGAGTTGATGAAAGAAGGAAGAGGAGGACGAAGAAGAGGAGGATGAAGGAAAAAATAGGAAGATGAAAGTGATGAAAGAAGGAAGAAGAGGAGGAAGAGGGAAAATAGGATGATGAAAGAAGGAAGAAGAGGAGGAGAAAGGAAAAATAGAACAGTGAAAGAGTGATAAACGAAGGAAGAGGAGGATGAGTGAAAAAATAAAGCAATAAAAAGACAGAAACTAACAGATAACAGAAGGAAGAGAAGGAAAAGGAGAAAGAAAGAGAGGAGGAAAAGGAGAAAGAATGAGGAGGATGAAGGAAAAAAAGGAAGATAGAGAGTGATAAAAGAAGGAAGAAGAGGAGGAGGAAGAAACAAAAGGAAAGATGCAGAGTAGAAAATTACTTTGTCTTTGGATTAATTTAAGCTGAAAATTGCCATCCAAGTGTTTGGCTTCAATTTGAAACTAATTGCTATTTGCTCTTTTTTCTTCCTTTTTTCACTTTTCTTAATCTTGAGATAATCTTTTGTCCCTTTAGGATTACAATTTGTACTACATGGATTTTTTTTTTTTTCTCTCTCTCTCTCTCTCCTCTCTCTCTCTCTCTTCTCTCTCTCTCTCTCTCTCTCTCTCTCTCTCTCTCTCTCTCTCTCTCTCTCTCTCTCTCTCTCTCTCTCTCTCTCCTCTCTCTCTCTCTCTCTCTCTCTCTCTCTCTCTCTCCTCTCTCTCTCGCTCTCTCTCCCTCTCTCTCTCTCTCTCTCTCTCTCTCTCTCTCTCTCTCTCTCTCTCTCTCTCTCTCTCTCTCTCTCTCACTCACGGAGACTTTTTGTGGTTGTTTACTATCACGTATTCAAAGTGTGTGTGTATATGTGCAGTGTGTGTGTGTGTATGTGCGTGTATGTGTGCGTGTACTGTGGGTGTGGGTGGTGTATGTACGTACGTGTATATGTGAGTGTGTGTGTGTGTGTGTGTGTGTGTGTGTTCTAATTACAACCTACGCTATTATGTGGTATTAATTATTTTTTTTCATCTGATAAATATTGAAATGGGTAAGAGAGGGTTAGAAAACTTATTCTTTTTTTCGGGGGGGTACAAGAGAGAGAGAGAGAGAGAATTTTGTGAAGAGAGAATTTTGTGGAGAGATAATTTAGTACAAGAGAGAGAGAGAGAGAGAGAGAGAGGAGATTGGAGAGAGAGAGAGTACAGAGAGAGAGAGAGAGAGAGAGAATTTTGTGAAGAGAGAATTTTGTGGAGAGATAATTTAGTACAGAGAGAGAGAGAGAGAGAGAATTTTGTGAAGAGAGAATTTTGTGGAGAGAATTTTGTGGAGAGATAATTTAGTAGAGAGAGAGAGAGAGAGAATTTGTGGAGATAATTTAGTACAGAGAGAGAGAGAGAATTTTGTGAAGAGAGAATTTTGTGGAGAGTGGAGAGATAATTTAGTACAGAGAGAGAGAGAGAGAATTTGTGAAGAGAGAATTTTGTGGAGAGATAATTTAGTACAGAGAGAGAGAGAGAGAATTTTGTGAAGAGAGAATTTTGTGAGAGATAATTTAGTACAGAGAGAGAGAGAGAGAGAGAGAGAGAGAGAGAGAGAAGAGGAGAATTTTGTGGGGAGATAATTTAGTACAGAGAGAGAGAGAGAGAATTTTGTGGAGAGATATTTAGTACAGAGAAAAGAGGAGAGAGAGAGAGAGGAGAGAGAGAGAGAGAGAGGAGAGAGAGAAAAAAAATTGTGAAGAGAGAATTTGTGGAGAGATAATTAGTAGAGAGAGAGAGAGAGAGAGAGATAATGGAGGAAGTGGTCGCGAAATTGTGAGTAAATGAGATATTTCTTTATCTTTTATTTTCCTCCTTCTCCCCCTTGTCCTTCTTGTCCTCTTTTTTTACCTCTTTATTTTTCCTCTTTATAGTCTGTGTATTGTTATTCTTTATTTTATTTTTATTTACTTTTTTTTTGCACGGGATAATTTTTCCTTCTTTCACCTCACTTTCCTTTCCTTTCCTTCTATCACCTCCTCCTCCTCCTCCTCCTCCTCTCCTCCTCCTCCTCCTCCTCCTCCTCCTCCTCCTCTCCTCCTCCTTTTCATGGCCAAGTTTAAGTTACCTTCGTGTTATTAAGTAGTTAGTTTACCTGTTTGGCAGGGAGAAGAGAGAGAGAGAGAGAGAGAGAGAGAGAGAGGGGAGAGAGAGAGAGAGAGAAGAAGAAGAGAGAGAGAGAGAGAGAGAGAGAGAGAGAGAGAGAGAGAGAGAGAGAGAATGACATTGACCAAAAACAAGACTCAGACAGAAATACAATCAGAGAAAAGAAAGAAAAAAATGAAACAACATGAAACACACACACACACACCCCACACACACAACACACACACACACACACACACACCACACACACACACACACACACACACACACACACACACACACACACACACACACACACACACACACATACACACACACATTAAACTAAAATAAACAAACAAATTGACAAAAAATAAAGGAATATATATCTCTTTTGTGTGTCGTAAATATTTCACTAATGACAAAAATTAAATTAAATGTTTAAGAGGCTCGTTTTTTTGCCGAGAGAGAGAGAGAGAGAGAGAGAGAGAGAGAGAGAGAGAGATTGTCTACTAAATATCTCAAACCCTTCGCTTCTTAACCAAAATCTCTACTTCTATTACTACCACCACCTCCACTACTACTACTACTACTACTACTCAACTACTACCACTACTACTACCACCACCACTACTACTGCTGCTACTACTATTACCACCACCACTACTACCACCACCACCAATACTACTACCACCACCACCACCACCATCACTATTACCACTACTACCACCACCACCAATACTAATATCACCACCACCACCACTACCTCCACCACTACTACTACCACTACTACCACAACCACCACCACTACTACTACCACCACCACCACTACTACTATTACCAAAGATAAGGTGACTCGGCCCACCCAAACAACATGGCCTCATTTTTCTTCTTTTTTCTTCTTTTTGTTCATTTTTTCTCTTCCCCCTTCCCCTCTCCCCCCTCCCCTCACACACTCACTTTAACTCTTCTAAACCCACTTGGCCGCGACTTGCTAATTATCACCTGAGACCAGAATACAATTATTTTGGTAGAGAGAGAGAGAGAGAGAGAGAGAGAGAGAGAGAGAGAGAGAGAGAGAGAGCGTATATGTGTAAGAAAATAGTCATAGGAAGCTGCTTTTTAAGAATCCATTTTATTATCATTATTATTATTATTATCATTGTTATTTTCATCGTCATTGTAAACCTGTTAATGAGTGTTTTGTTCAGTAGTAGTAGTAGTAGTAGTAGTAGTAGTAGTAGTAGTAGTAGAAAAAGTAGTAGTGGTAGTGGTGGTGGTAGTAGTAGTAGTAGTAGAAGAAGAAGTAGTAGTAGTAGTAGTAGTAGTGGTAGGGTAATAGTGATAATAGTAGTAGTAGTAGTGGTGGTGATAATAATAGTAGTAGTTGTAGTAGTAGTAGTGGTAGTGATGATAGTAGTAGTAGTAGTGGTGGTGATGATAGTAGTAGTAGTAGTAGTAGTAGTAGTAGTATAATAGTAGTAGTAGAAGGGGTAATAGGTAGTAATGATATGGTCGTGACTCGTGATTCAAATACGTAATGTGTTTGTGACCTTGTGCGTGCGTGTGTCTGTCTGTATGTCTGTCTGTGTGTGTGTCATTATGATAACACACACACACAGATGTACATCAATATAGGACAAGATTGCAAAAAGCTTCAGTATATTGATTCGCCTTGATGAATGCGAATGATTAGAAAGCAAAATTCTAATATTGACCTAAACCTACATTACTCTCTTTCTCTCTCCTCTCTCTCTCTCTCTTCTCTCTCTCTCTTGCTAAGTATTTCCTTACAAAAGCTAGGTATCCATTTGCACCTTTCAATAATGCATGAAAGGAATTGAGAGAGAGAGAGAGCAAGAGAGAGAGAGAGAAGGAGAGGGGGAGAGAAAGAGAGATGGGGGGAGAGAATGTAACAGATTATTTTTAAAAGGCTACGGGAGGATGGAGGAAGAGGAGGAGAGGAGAGGAGGCCCTTTAACTCTTCTCTCCCGCTCTCCCTCGCTCTCCCTTCCTCATTGCCATTTTGGTATTTGTTGTGGCGCCTTCAGTGTCTCGCGTTTTCTGAGAGAGAGAGAGAGAGAGAGAGATTGAGAGAGAGAGAGAGATTCTTGTAACTACTCTCACTTTCCCCATAAAATTCACTTCGTCAATCTTACTTCCCTCACTCTTGGCACGAGAGAGAGAGAGAGAGCGAGAGAGAGAGGGAGGACAACTTTAGTGTACTGTCTGGGTCTCACTTGAGCCAGACACACTCCCCCCCTTTCTCACCCATTCCTCCCTCCCCCCATCATCTCCCTATCCTCCGTTCTCCCATCTCTCTCTTCCTACTCATCTCCACTTCCCTTTCCTCCTCCCTATGTCTCCTTTTATCCTTCTCCCACCTATTCTTTATCATTTTCCCTACGTATTCTATTACATCCATGGAAAGTACGGCAAATTATCGCCCTATTCGTGAGAAATAAGGGTTTGGGGTGTAAATGCGATGCTTGGGATATGGCAACACTGCTCTCATACCGGACAACTATGAGTAAACATCAAAGGGAGGATTTTATCTCTCATCATTATTTTATTCAGGTTTCTTAGTATTTGGGGCTTATTTAAGGGTGTCAAGGTATATATTTTTGTTTATTAGCTTTGTTTTTGCCCCTAGTGTTGGGTTTAGGGGTATATTAATGCGGGAAACGTGTGATTTAGAAGTGTACATAAATATTGACGTGGCATCTACTGACTACAACTTGGCGCACTAGATGGCACCGCCTCCGCCCTTTTCCTCGGGCTTAGGATTTGACTTCGACGTCATTTTGCATCTGAAACTCCCAGACATTACAGAATAAGCCATATTTTGAGGACAATATACATTTACAAAAGCGTTATGTAATATTTGATGGATATGGGATGCGGTAGAGAGGGGTTAAAAGGGGAATAGGTTGTGTTGCTGGGTTAAGTAGAAGCCAGACCGGTGTATCGAGACAAATCAAGGACGGGTTTTGGCGCGAAGTGTACAATGGCGTGGTAGAGGGACTGTTTTGGCGGGAAACGAACGGGTGGGCAGCGCGGGAAGCAGACGTCGCCGCCACATTCCCGCGCTAAGATTTGGCGCGAAAAGGTGTAGGGAAGGAAGGGACGCGTTTGGGTGTTCACGAGCGACAGGCGACACCCACTGCCTAAACCCGTGCGTGCGTGTGCGTGTGCGTGTGTCAACCTGCCTGCACGGTCGATATTCCTTTGGTACGTTTTTGTAAGGTAAGGAAAAAAGTGTATTGAAGTGTTTTATTATTAGTGATGTCAATTACCTCCCTTTTTCTTGACTTTTGAGGTCAGTGAGTGAAAGTTTTTATGGGTTTGAAATGCGTTGGAAAAGGACGATCTGTGATTTTTTTTTATAAAGTGTGTTGCGTATTTAATGTTTTGTTATGTGATTGTTTTGTTTGATTGTTATGTGTTTGTAATGTATTGGCGTAGATGTCGTGGTGGTGGTTACGTAGCGGTAATAAGAACTGCATAAAATGGTGCAATTTTCGTGTTTGCTACGATATTAGTGTTGTGGTTGTGGCAATGGTGGTAGTAGTAGTGGTGGTGGTTGTGGAAGTAGTAGTATTAGTGGTGGTGATGGTGGTTGAGTGAGTAAAGGGAAGGGAGGGAGGGAGGCCGAGTGAGTAAGGGAGGGCGTGTTGTGGGCGGGTCTGGTGGGGTGGAGGAGCTGGCGGGGGTGAGGGGTGGAGGGGGTGACGGGAGGCCAGCGCACCTCCCGCCGCCGCCGCCACCACCACCACCTCCTCCATGTTGCACAATAGCCACGTCTCACCACGCCGGCCGGCCACCACGTCGCTAGTTCATCCTGTCACCCCTCGTCCCCGTCCCCCCTGTCTGACGATGAGCTGCCTGGCCACGTCCGTTAACGATGTACTCCAATTTAAATGTCTGATCAGCAGTATTGCCTCGCCGAGTCTGTGCCGAGCCGAGCGCCAAACCTGTTATCCTGCCGCGCCACGCCACCTCCGCCCCGCCAAGTAGTCCCACACCCGGCATCCCTCACATTTTTCCTTATAACTGTGATGATACGCCTTGATACCCCTCCCAAGGACAATAATTACCTTCCTTCATACGCATCGAACCTACAGTCAGGCCAAAAACGCGTTGGAATTGCTTAAATCCATAGAAATACCGCGAAATATGGTGCGGGCCCAACCCTGCTTTGGAGTAAGCTGCCGCAGTACAACATTCCGTCTGCTGCTAGTATGGCATTTCCCTCTATGCCGGATTTGAACCTCCCCTGGACAACCCCCTGGGACAACGTGGTGAGCAAGGGGCGGTGTCCAGACAGTTGGGGAGACCTTGGGGAGGGAGTTAAGAGCTTCGCATGGGAGGAGAGTGGAGTGGCCGAGCCCGGGGTGTCAGGGGTGCCAACCGTGGCGCGGCCGCTCACGTGGGGAGGCGGTCGGGTGGGAGAGGCGGAGCGACGGGGTGCAAGTTGCATCATAAACTGTGGAGAGGCGATGCATGTGTGTGTGTGGCGGCCTCGTGACAGCAACGTGGCGGCGGCGGCGAGGCAGGGGAGAAAATAGACTGATGTGACCGCGGCGAAGAGTAGAAGAAGTAGTGGTGGTGGTGTTCGCGCCATGTCACACATACGCCGTAGGGAAAGGAGGGCAGGATTCTTAGGCCTACTGAAAATTGCTATGGCGTTTTGTTGACCTTTTTATCGATAGTTTTGAACAGTGTC
>JACEEZ010011519.1:60000-66658 GCA_016584305.1 Chionoecetes opilio
TTTTGGGGGTGTACGACGAGGAGATATTTACATAATGATTCCGTGATTTGTCGTTTCTTGACTAGCTTAGAGAGAGGGGGAGAAGCGAGAGGGAAGAGGAGGGGAGAGAGAGAGAGAGAGATGTGGGCAGGAAAAGAGCGAGGAAAAGTGGAGGGAGGGTGAAAAAGTAGGACAATAACAAGTGTAATATTGTCCTTGTAACGGGACTCTCTCTCTCTCTCTCTCTCTCTCTCTCTCTCTCTCTCTCTCTCTTAAAACACTTGCAGAAGCTGTGTAGGTCATAGAGAGAGAGAGAGAGAGAGAGAGAGAGAGACCTGTTGATGCACACTCAGTCATACCCTCTTCTCAAATCCTCTCTCTTCTTCTCCCTTCCTTGCCCTTTTATCCCCCCTCTCTCTTTTCCCTCCCTCCCTCCCTCCTTTCCTTACTCTCACCCTTCTCTTTTAGCCCCTGGAAGCGCGGATGCCCCTTTCATCCCTCCCTCTCTCTCTTCTCTCTTTTCCCCTCTCTCTCTCTTCTCTCCCTCCTCTCTCTCTCTCTCTCTCTCTCTCTTGATAAGACGTACGCCAACCTTGAGAATCTGTTTTCGAATAATTATCTATTGTATTATATAAGTTTTATGTAATGTTAATGTGAGGATCAAACTACCGAAGAATTGTTATCATGGTTATCTCTCTCTCTCTCTCTCTCCCCCCTCTCTCCCCCATCTCCTCTCCCCCTCCTCTCTCTCTCTCTCTCTCCTCTCTCCCTTCCTTCATTCTTTCTTTTTCCACCTTTATTCGCCCTTTTCCCTATTTCTTCATTTTTTGTCTTACACAACCTTCCTTTCCTCTTCTTCCTCATTCCTCCTCATTCCTCCTCCTTCCTTCCTCATTCCTTCCTCTCATTCCTTCGTCTCCTTCCATTCCTCCTCCCTCCTCTCCCCTTTTATTCCTCCTCCTTGTCTTCATGTAACTATCAAATCACTCAATTAGGACAGACAGTTACGTAGTTCTCATTGGTAGTCGTATAGAACAGGCAGTGGGAGTCGTCCGGGCATCGTCAGGCAAACGTCGTCAGTCAGGCAGTCGTCAGTTCAGTCAGTCATCATTCTGTACTATCAGTCAGTCATCATCTTTAATATGATGATTTTCCCTATCGGATTTCTCTGCGTATGTCCGTCTGTCTGTCTGTCTCTATTGTTGGCGTGGGATTGGGCACCTGGAGAGAGAGAGAGAGAGAGAGAGAGAGAGTACTATCTTGCGTAATTCCCTCCCTATCTCCCACTCTCACTCTTTCTATTCTCACGTGTTCATCCCCTTCTCTCTCTCTCTCTCTCTCTCTCTCTCTCTCTCTCTCTCTCTCTCTCTCTCTCTCTACGCCCCTTTCTTCCCCTTCCTTGAAATCTCGTCTAAACCTCCCCCCCTTTTCCTGTTGTATTGTGATAGTAGTTGGTAGTAGTAGTGTAGCACAGTAGTAGTATGTAAGTTATATAGAGTAGAAGTAGGCATGCTGCGCTACTGTTTTTTCCTATCACGTCGATCGTGTTTTTAAAAAAGGGGGAAACCGTAGCTGTCTATATAGTTTAGTTGTAGTAAAAGTAGTTTAAGAGTATAGTAGTCTAATCATTTAAAATTGTAGTAAAGTGATTTTTCGTTTTTAACTGTTTCGCTTATGTTTTTACGTCTTTCGTTTCTATAGTACACACACACACACACACACACTTTATCCTGTGCTGTTTGCAATATACCGTACTACATAAAGGCTCTAGGTTAATAAATGATGGACCCACTCACACACCCACAGTACATCTCCTCATCACACAGTAAACAGGAAATCTAACAGGGAGACATAAGTACTAGCAAAAAGTAAGATACGGTAGAGTTTCAAGTATATACTAAACATCATTGACACACACACACACCATGAAAAAAACATACATCAGATCACTTACTCAATCACACATTTAAGACAGAAAGGAGAAATCTAACAGAGAGACATAAGAAGGTCCTAGCAAAAACTGAGATACGGTACAGTTGCAAGAGTGAGTAAGCTTAGATACATTGTAAACACAACACCACACCACACACACACACACACACACACACACAACACACACACACACACACACACACACAACCTACATCATCTCACTCACTCAAATCACAAATTTAAGACAGCAAGGAGAAATCTAACAGAGAGACATAAAGACTAGAAAAAAGCTACAGTAGAGTTGCAAGAGTGTGTAAGAGTGTGTATGTGTGGTGTGGGGTGAGGAGGGGGTTGGGAGGGGTGTAGTAGGGGTTGGGGGTGGTGAGTAGGGGTGTAGTATTCATTCATGGTGGCAGTGGCAGGCGCGGGGAGGAGAGGTTGGCAGGCCTGGGCGGAGTAATACCCTCAAACCAATGGATTCTTGTCATCAGTCTTGGCGTAGTCGGTGCGGGAGGAGCTCGTGCGTTCCCTGAGCTCGTGCGTAGGATAAACCCCCCAAATTTTAATACGCGGGTTTTTGTGCGTATACCGAGTGGAGTTGGAGGGTTTTTCTGCTTTGATATTGTACAAAAAGGTGAGTGATTGTCGGTTTAACTAGCCTAGGGTTTTTTTGATTATTTGCTTGTTCGTTTTTTTTGCTGAAATTTTGTGGTGGAAAGGAATTCTGTGATTTTTTTGGGTTATTTTGTTTGTTCGTAGTGTAGGTTCGTGTGTGTTTTTGTGTGTTTGTGTGTGTGTCTGTCTGTCTGTCTGTGTGTGTGTGTGTACGAAACTTATTACTACCAATTTGTACACGTGATACTTACAAAACCGGTCAATAACTAGTATTACTTGGATATATAATTACTTTTTTTAGCCATTTTACATTCAACTTCGTATTTTTTTTTGTCACTTAACAACAATAACCACTTCATTTTTATGCCACATCCCACATCGTCCTAACATCACTCCTACCGGCATTTTTTGGCTTCTGAAAACGGCCCTTGAAAAATAAGACCTTCGACAGCTTTTTAATAGAGGAGGAGAGAGGAAAGAGGGGGGGGAAGAGAACGTTCCAGCCCTGTGGAGAGAGAGGAGGGGCGTGGGGGAGGGAGAGGAGGAACTGTGATTTGTCGGTAGCTCATGTTGTTTTTCTTGTTTTCTTCTTTTTTTTTCTTTATTGGATATTCTTACTATGTCTACTATTCGTACCATGTTGACTTACTCCTACTATTTTATCATGTCTACTATTACTACTACTATTCTGCTATACTATCCTTTATTAAAACTACTATTTTCTTCTTTTCTTCTTACTATGTCGTGGTTATTATCAATTTATGGTTTGGTTTCATTCTCTTTATTATTAGTTTTCTGTTGTTCATTGTGTTTTTGTCTAAAAATCATAATCTTTACACTAAGTTTGCGCGGTGGATAAATTGTCACGTGGCCAGAAGTATAGTACACTCACACTCTCTCCTCCCCTCTCCCCTCTCTCTTTTTTGTTTTTGTTTTTTTCTCCAAAAAAACCCTTTTTCCCCCGGCCCTCTTCTAAAAAATTTGGGGGGGGGGGCTTTTGTTTTTTATTTTTTTTTTTTTTCTTAACCCCTTCCCCCGGCCTTTTCCTTTGTTTTTTTAAAAAAAAATTTTGTGAGCCAAAAATTACAAAAGTTTATTTTAAAAATTGAAGAAAAGGTATTAAAAGTATATCTATAAAATTTCTTATATTACTAAAAAAAATGTCTAATGGTATCATATTAAAAATTAATTACGTTTGGGCTTTTTGGGTTCCCAAAGAAAGGGCCCTGCAAAAAGTATGTGGGAAACTGGAACTGGTCAACTAACTGGAAAAAAGAGAGAGAGAGAGAGGGGGAGGCAGGCAGGCAGGCAGGCAGGCTTAACAGTCAATAACGGTTCTTTCGTTACTCTTTTTTTTCACTGACATCGTTAATTCAAGTATTTGTCGCCATGTAACTTATTCACTTAGGTTTTGAAGTAATACAAATGTGAGTAAAGTAATACAGTATTGATCAAGGCATTCTTCACACACGCGCAACACCCCTTGGGAACATTAGTAATATTTTTTTTTTATATATTATATATATATTTTGTATAACCTCTCCCCCACTTTATGATTACGTTATAGAGGTATCTGAAGGAATCTGTGAAGGTCTGGAGAAAAAAAAAAACTAATAAGGGCGGGAAAGGACTATAATTTTACCTTAATTTATTGCTGTTGCTATCAATTAAACTGCGATACAATCAAACTGTTAGAAATACGTAAGTGGGTATAAGTGACGTATATAACCTAAATACCTAAAGAAGGAAGATTAATAGCCGGCCTAAATAAATGACAGATTAATGACGCTATAGGCTCTAACGTAAAATAAATAAATAAATAAAAAAAATAAAAAAAAAAAAGCTCGGTAACTTGACCTTATTATACTGGTTACAGGGAGTTTCGTACACTGATTTTAAGTTGTTTCGTACATTCCTAGTGTAGTTTCGTACCTCTAGTAAGTAGTCAAGTTCAACTCTTAGCTGAGTGTACGAAACAACTATGATTTCATATAGACTACGAAACCATTTTTTGGTGTACGAATGAACGAATCTATTGGTGTACGAAACAACGTGTGTACGAACTGACTTCACCCCATTATACTTTGACCAATGTATTAACGTCATTTACCCACCTGTCGTTATCTAATTTATTCCCTCGTTTAGTCTACCTGTGCGTAAGAACCTCGTTAATTAATTATACACAACACCTGTAAGCTTGTCTTGTAACACCTCTACCTATAGCTACCTTCTTTATTATTTTTGGCCAATTTATAGTTTCAGCCAACCAACGATTTTCTGATGCGCCTTATGTTTTTCTGGTGTGTTTTTATTGTGTTTTGAATGAATCTGCTAACCGTTTCTGTCGCAATTATTATTATTTTTTTTTTTTTATAAACCTAACCTAACCTTTGCCTAACTTTATATAAAAAAAATAAAAAAAAAAAATCTTTATCTACCTTAAAAAAAAAAAAATGCGACAAACGGTTAGCAGATTCATTCAAAACAAAAACAACCAGAAAAACATAAGGCGCATCAGCCAATCGTTGGTTGGGTGAAACTATAAATTGACCCTTATTATTTTTATTTATAACTTTTAGTATTCATTTGTTTCATATTCACCTCACCGTTTATTTCAGTTTTTTTCTCCTTTTGGTGCAGACTGTTTTTTTACTCGCGTGTGTGTTGGGGAAAGGGTGTGTGTGTTGGGGGTGGGGGAAGGTGTGGATGTGTGTTGGGGGGAGGGGTTGGGGGTGTGACTGCCTTCTTACACGCGTCTAGTGTGATATATTTAGTGTTTGGCGCCTCCACAAGTGAGTCACCCTGAGAGAGAGATAGAGAGAGATTTTGTCAGACAAGCGTAACATTGACGACTAGAGAGAAAGAGAGAGAGGGGAGGGGATATTGAGAGGAGGATGGATTAGGTGGTAAGTAGTTGAAGTGACGGTGTGTGTGTGTGTGTGACCCTCTATGTATGGACGTGTGTGTGTGTGTGTGTGTGTGACCCTCTATGTATGGACGTGTGTGTGTGTGTGTGTGTGACCCTCTATGTATGGACGTGTTTGTGTGTGACCCTCTATGTATGGACGTGTGTGTGTGTGTGTGTGTGACCCTCTATGTATGGACGTGTGTGTGTGTGTGACCCTCTATGTATGGACGTGTGTGTGTGTGTGTGTGACCCTCTATGTATGGACGTGTGTGTGTGTGTGTGTGACCCTCTATGTATGGACGGGGTGTGTGTGTGTGACCCTCTATGTATGGACGTGTGTGTGTGTGTGTGACCCTCTATGTATGGACGTGTGTGTGTGTGACCCTCTATGTATGGACGTGTGTGTGTGTGACCCTCTATGTATGGACGTGTGTGTGTGTGTGACCCTCTATGTATGGACGTGTGTGTGTGTGTGTGACCCTCTATGTATGGACGTGTGTGTGTGACTATGTATGGACGTGTGTGTGTGTGTGTGTGACCCTCTATGTTGGACGTGTGGTGTGTGTGTGTGTGTGGCATGTGAACCTGTATGCATGGAAGTATGTATGTATACCTGGAACCTGTATGTAGGTGTGTCTGTGTCTGAACCTGTACGTGTGTGTGTGTGAGTGCGTGCAGACATGCGGCGGTTGTGGTGGTGGTGGTGCCTGGAGGTGGCGGCCAGCGGGGAACCAGGTAACTCAGCCAAGGTCAATGACTCCTGAAGCACTGCAGAGGAGCGGGGGGGGCGGGGGGGGCAGCAGCAGGAGGGGGAGGGGGGGGGGGTGGAGAGAGAGAGAGAGGGGTGTAGGGAGAGAGAGAGGGGTGTAGGGACGGTATCATGTCTGGGTTTTAGCGGAAGAAGGAAAAGGGAAGGGAAGGGAAAGAGGTTGAAACGATGCACTTCATTGACTATGGGAAGGGAAGGGGGGAGGGAAAGTAGGGTAGAAGGGAGGGGTGTGTGAAGGTCAGGGAAGGAGGGGGGAGAGGGAGGGGAAGGTGCCACGTTAGACACCACTACCAGTCTTCATCGATTCCTGCCCCCCCCCCCTTCCTCCCTCCTCTTCCTCCTCCTGTTGGCTAGACTTCCCGCCAAAACCTGCCACGCCTTCCTTGCCCTCCGTGTGTGTGTGTGTGTGTGTGTGTATCTGTCTGTCAAATTTTTTAATTGTATATTTTTATGGA
>JACEEZ010011520.1:0-5000 GCA_016584305.1 Chionoecetes opilio
TTTTTTTCCTTTTTGGGGCAATTGTGTTTTGATGTGGCCGTCAAATCTTAGCTCTCGGTCCACCCTTTTACCCCAGAACCTTGACGGTTTCCCTGGAGTGGGAGAGGAACGCCACCAAACCGCAGCCTCCCTTCCACTGCGTGCCCGGCAGCGGGGGACCGAGAAACCACCATTGCCTGTCTTCTCCGGAGCAAAGGTCACCTGCCAACGTGTACCCCACTCCTGTATAACACTCAGCTGCTGATTGACCTCATCAGCAGCACGCCCACTGTCATGTCGCGGGTAGGAGCAGGAGAGAGTACAGTCATTAGCGTAAGCCGAGACTGCTGGCAGCTGTCGGAGAAGATCGTCCACGTAGATGTTCCACAGGACTGGCCCCAGCATAGAGCCCTGTGGGACTGATGCTTCCACTGGCAGGGACTCAGAGGCCTGCCCGTTAACGACGACCTGGAGGGTTCTTCCCTGCAGGTAGTTCCCCAGGAGCAGGAGGTGGTCACCCTGGATGCCTTTTGTTCGGAGTTTTTCGAGAAGGCCTCCGTGCCACACCCTGTCAAAGGCACCCGCTATGTCAAAGGCCACCACGAGAGTGTCCTGGCCGTCATCCAGAGCCAGTTTCGGGTAAGGAGCATCAGCAGGTCAGAGGTGGACCGTCCAGGTCTGAACCCAAACTGTTGGTCCGAGAGGAGGTAGTTGTCGCTGGAGGTGACGACAGATTACCTCTGCCACGATCCTCTCGAACCACTTTCCCCACCACAGACACAAGGAGAGGGCTGTAGTTTTCGGGGTCTCTCTCTCCTCTCTCTCTCTCTCCTCCTCTCTCTCCCCCTTCTCTCTCTCTCTCTCTTCTCTCTCTCTCTCTCTCTCTCTCTCTCTCTCTCTCCCCTCTCTCCCCCTCTTTTCTCTCTCTCTCTCTCTCTCTCTCTCTCTCTCTCTCTCTCTTTTCCTCTCTCTCTCTCTCTCTCTCTCTCTCTCTTTCCCTCTCTCTCTCTCTCTCTCTCTCTCCTCTCTCCTCTCTCTCTCCTTCTCTCTCTCTCTCTCTCTCTCTCTCTCTCTCTCTCTCCTCCCCCCTCTCTTTCTCTCTCTTTTCTTTTTCTCTCTCTCTCTCTCTCTTCTCTCTCTCCTCTCTCTCTCTTCTCTCTCTCTCTCTCTCTCTCTCCTCTCTCTCTCTCTTTTTTCTTTTCTCTCTCTTCTCTCCCTTCCTTCTCTTTTCCCCATTTCTTCTCTTCCACCTTCCTTCTCTTCCACTTCCTTCTCTTCCACCTTCCTTCTCTTTCACCTTCCTTCTCTCTCTCCCTCCTTCTATCCCTTCTTCCTTCCCTCCAAATTTTCCCTTCTTCCTTCCCTCCATCCTTCCCTTCTTCCTTCCCTCCCATCCTCCTTTCTTCCTTCCCTCCCATCCTCCCTTCTTCCTTTCCCCCCATCCTCCCCTTTCCCCCTCTCCCTCCTTCACCCCTTCTCTCTTTCCCCCTCCTTCCCTCCCTCCTTCTCTTCCTCCCTCCCTCCACTTCTTTCGTTTGTCAAAATTTTATCAGCTCCACAAGGAATCCGGCAATCGTATTAAGTAATGTGAAGGAAGGAAAAGCGCGAAGAAAAGAAGAGGAGGAACACAAGACTAAATACGAAGGGGGAAGAAGAGGAAGCAGAGAGCTCGCACAGAAAAGGAAGAGGAGGAGCATGAGACTAAAATACGAAGAAGGCAGAAGAGGATTGAGAGGAAAGAAGCAGAAGAAACACGCGTAGAAATGGAAGAGGAGGAACATGAGACAAAAAAATACGAAGGAGGAGGAGGAGGAGGAGAAAAGAAGAGCCTGTGTAAGTGACAAGGCAAAAAAAACATCAAGGAGGAAAGAGAAAAGATATCCAGTAAGAAGAGAAGCGCAAAAATGACGAGAAAAAAAGTGTGCAAGAAATGTAGTCATTAGAAAAAAAATGCCTAGTGATCATCCATGAAAGCCAAAAAAAAAGAGATAATTACATGAGAAATAGAGAAATATTAATTTTTTATATATCCATCAAAAAACAAAAGAAAAGAGAGAATACGTGAAAGAAAACGACAATATAGACTTTTTTTTATATATATGATGGAAAACGAATAAAAATCAAATTACATGAAAGAAACAGAAAATCATATATACTATTTTTTATATATCGATGAAAAAAGAAAATACATAATGTATGTAAAGAGCAGAAAACAGACAACTTTTTCTATAATCATGAAAAACCAAAAAAAAAGAGCTACGTAAAAGAAACAAAAATAAAATAGGACTATGTTTTCTATATATCATGAAAAATCCCCACCACAAATATATTATAATTACATGAAAGCAACAGTAAATCAAACTGTTCTACATATAGTCTGGGGCCAAAACTGAGAAGTGTCTTTTTAAAATCGACTTTCTATGGTACCCATGCGGTAAACAGCTTCATAATCTACCATCTGAAAGGAAAATGTTATCTACGTTTCGAATCTGGCAATGAAAATTTCGAAAGAGTGTAGCCTTCATGGGGATTTTTGGTTACCATGACAACCACATTACATAGTTCAGACCAAACATGTTTAGTCTAGTAGTCCAGTGGGGACCCACACGTGCACCCCTTGGAAATCTAATAAGACCTATTTTTTTAGATGTAAAAATATGTCTAGAAAACAAAAATCAAATGTAACACTGTCAATTAATGTCCCATGGGGTTCGTTATGGCGGCCATCGTCGATCGCGTAAATTTTATTTCTCAAAATTACGAAAATGTTCATAAAATCACAAATAAAGTAGTTACAAATTAAATTTTTATGCCCACGTGACAAGAATAACATGGCCTATTGTAATAACGAACAATTAATGCAGTAATTGTACAAGTTAGTCCATGAACGACAAAAAACTAAAATGGCGGAAACATGACTTCGGGATTCGCGAAAACTTGCAACATAACGACAAGAACTCACTAATATACAACATACTGGTCAGTTTAACATATCAAAATCATTCGTCTATTATTCCCCATCAAGCAGTCAAACAATGACATACATATATGATTATCATACACTAATGTTACAAATGGAACCCACTGCCCTAGTGAAACTTATTTACTATCAAATACATACATTCGATAAAGCTAGTTTTATATAAATTTTACCAGTTAATCATGCCGCAACTAGATATACAAATTGGTATTGTTCAGTTGCCATTTGCAAACACTGTTCGTCCATATGTCATGTTCATATATGTATATATATTGATAGATAATAGTTTGTTCTATACAATACTGTGTTGCTATGGTATCGCAACCTGTATTACGATGTAATTAACACTACTTTCCTCTCCGTAGATGCATCGATGTAGTGATAGTGTACTGTAGATGGTATGTCAGTGACCTAACATCTGTGGGGTACATCCGTATTCTTTGGTGGTGGAATATAACTGAACAAAATCTGGTAGCACGAGGGAAACGAAAAAAGCGACAAAAATATCAGCCAGATCTGAAAAAACCCTAAATGCCATTCATGTATCTACACACAAAGACATCCAGACTATGGTCCCTTGACAATCTTTCAGAAATGTGAGAGGAAACCCAGATGAAAAATAGCATATCTACATGAAATCCGTAAAAATCGAATGGATGAACCTCTCAATCACCTCGCCGTATGGAAGCAGCGTGTGCTCAGATACAGAGACTCTCGAAGGAGTTGACTTGGAGAGGATAGGGATACCACAGACCCATGTTACCGGCGCTTCACAGCAACCTTACATCGCTTGAATGATTTGACCGTAGATATATTGTCACGAAGCACATTCTCCGCGCAAACTGTCATCTGCTGAGAGTTCCCAGATTTTCCCACATGAATGTAGGTTCTGCGAGACGTTTGAAATAAGGTATCTGAAAAACCGAGAGACCCATCAAAATTCCTTATCCGGAAACACAAAGAGTCTGCTGGAAAAGCATCGAGTCCCAGGCCCTTGAACAGGGGAAGACTCGTCTATACGACAGGGAAGGAAAGGAACTTATTTGCCGTTGAACACAGCTTTCCATTCCGAATGCAGAATGTCCTCACACGGAATATCGAAATCACATCCGGGCAAGGAGCGAGAGGAGACCGTAAACGTAGACACTGATCAGGACCATAGGGCTGCTGCCCATACGCAGCCTTCAACTTGGGGTCAGATTTGACTCTGTTTATTGTAATTATGCCAAAATGCAAGACAATTACTCAACTTCTACTGACAGCGACCTAGCTTGCCACTCACTTGTCAAAGTTTAATAGAAAAAGGGAAACGTTGTTTTCTGAACTTTTCTTCGAAGTTTGTAATTTAGACAACAAAAAGTTTCACTAGGGGGTGTGAGTAACATTGGTAACAATTAATGTATATAGTCATCTATGTATTGAATTGTTTGACGCATTAGATGGGGGAATAATAGACGATGATTTTGATATGTTAAACGACCAGTATGTTGTATATTAGTGAAGTTATTGTCGTTTATGTTGAAAGTGTCGCGAAACCGAGGTCATTTTTCCTCCATTTTTTAGGTTTTTGTCGTTCCAGGACTAAACTTGTAGCAAGACGCATTAATTGTTCTTATTACAATAGGCCATGTTATTCTTGTCACGTGGCATAAACATTAATTTTGTAACTTACATTAGTTGTGATTTTAGGACATTTGTAATTTTGAGAATCAAATATTCGCGATCGACGACGGCCGCCATACGAACCCCATGGGACATAATGACAGTGTAACATTGATTTTTGGTTCTAGACATATTTGTACATCTAAAAAAGTAGGTTCTCATTAGATTGGTCCAGGGGGTTGCACGTGGGTCCACTGATACTAGATAAAATGTTGGTCTGAAATATGTAATGTGGTTGACCTGGTAGCCAAAAAAACCCAGAAGATACACGATTTCGAAATTTCATTGCCAGATTCGAAAGTAGACAAATTTTCCTTTCAGATGGTATATATGAAAGCTGTTACCACATGGGTACCACGACAATGATTTTTCAGCCCTT
>JACEEZ010011520.1:7500-19857 GCA_016584305.1 Chionoecetes opilio
TACTGTACATATAAAATGACAGAAAAAAAAATTCAAAGCCCAAAGACTTTCCAAAAAAATTCAAAAAATAAAAAAAATTGAACCAATCATTAAAAAAATTAAATAATTCACATAATTACTAAAATTCCCATACAAGCAGATACCTGCCAGTTATACAGCTTAAATGTTTAGTACTAGAGGTTCAGACGGCCAGGTTCATGGATTTTTACCCATGTAATTACTAGCTTTGATGGTTTGCAGGTCCATATTCTATCAAATTTAATGTTAAAAAATCTCTAAATATAATTATATTGATAGCAGGGTAAAACGTTCTTTATTAAAAAAGGGCAAACACCATTTAATGAGGGTGTTATGGATAGCCAAAAGTCTCTTAAGATATATCGCTTGTACAAATGCATTATAATGTTAGAACAGTAAATACTTGTCTGCTAGAGCCATCTAATGGTTACGTGGTAGCGTGGGGCCAGAGCAATACACTTTTTCAAGGCATTCGTGGTAAGCTGTCTGGAATGTCTTATAGCAAGATAATTTTTCATCCTAAATCTGCCATAGGCCAGACCATACTGTGGAAGCAAATTAATTAAATAGGAACATGAGTGTGACTGGAAATATCTGAAATTTCGAACATATATAATGAATTTTGCATAAAACTAGTTAACCTGAAATCTATTATCTTCTCATCACTCAGATTTTTCGGATACAGTAACTAAATACTGTAATTATCCCACCTAGCTATTCTATCTCACATAGATCAATAAAATTTGCTTTAATTTCGTTATCCTCTGAAAATATGCCAGCATTTTGTCTTTATTTGCTTAAATTAATAAATTCAATGTTGCTAACTTTTCCTTAATCTTCAGCATATAATATACCTAAAGGCTCTGAAGTATCTGCAAGAACAATTAAACCATCAGCATAAGCCCATTAAATTGACTCCATAAATCCATATTTACAACAATGTCTTGGAAAAGATAAGAAGTTATAATTCCATCAATATAAAAGTTTGAAAAGACATCGCGACAATATGCCTCCTTGCCTGAAACCTTGATAATATAACAGTAATTACCAGAGATTTTTCCCATCTTACTCTAGCGACTGATTTCTCAAAGAATGCATCTAAAAGTAACAACCAGGTCAGGGAAATATCTCTGTATAAAATATTTTCCCAGCTACATTATTCACTCTAGCAAATGACCTTAGCAGATATATAAAAGCTGCAACATCTTGCCTTTCCCTGCAGTTATTATTTGCAATGTCTTTGACTAGCATTACTGCATCTGTTGTTGATGGTTGGTTTTTTTAAAGCCAAACTGTCTGGGGTTAAATATATTTTTCTTGTAAGTATTTATTAACACATGCATTTCTATAAATTCTTGAGCAGGCAAGAGACTGCAATCACAGGTCGTAATTTGACAGTGAAGAAATATTGCTTTTTGGTCTAAGAATGGGATTAAATATCCCCTTAAACAGGGCAAATGGAAGAAAACAATGATAAAACACATTAGAAAAATAGGACCATAAGCTCAAAATTATCACTGCTCTTTTCAGAAATAGGGAATGAATCCATCATGGTCCCAATTCCATTATTTTATTTTTAGATGAGATCTTTCAATGTAAATTATGATATTTTTCAATACATGCTTTCTATGGTTAACCATTTTCTCCTTAATAGTTGGTATAATTCAGTATTATTACATAGTCCACTATCTTCATAGGAATCATCATCCGCAAGAATCCTGATAAATATGTCACAATCGATTCCTTCTTTACCTTCTCCATCTATACTTTTTTGTTGCTTAATCTTATTATTCTTAATTACTGATTTATTTCCAGAAAACCTTTCAATATCTTTTGTGGTATTTTCTTGAATCGATTCACACCATTTCACTAAATTCTGCTTTTTTGCATGATTAAGGCATCTTTGAAGCTTTCCTGCGCTGAGACATTGCCTCAAAAAGGTCAGTGTCCCTATCCTCCCTGCGCAAGCCAAAGCCAGGTAATGCTCCTGGCCCGGGGAGTGTAACTGTTAACTCTGCAGGTTCAGCCCTGCGTATTATTTATTAGTTTCCCTATTAACTTTAATCTACGAAATGGAAGACGCCTCTTGCACTGCAAGAACGATGGAACTGTAATTATTTTGTATCTGTTGCAAATGAGCCTCAGTCTACAACTAAAATCGGAACGTAGCTACGTCTGTTTCGTGAATGTATATCCACTCTATTAAGGACGTAAAGTTTCTATTTCAATGATATTGCTCTGTTAGTAATTCCAATTGATAAATCTCTGATGATTTGATTCTTTTGGTTTTAACATCTGCTCATTTTCTGCTTTATGGCCCACTTACTGCATTTACCTTAATACAATGCTGGAATGGTAATAACGGGCATATGAGCACAATGAAATATCATAAATTACTTAATATTTGTAATGTTAGTGTACCAGAGCCTTCCTACTATGTGACCAACCAGTCCTGTAAGATTTACATTATGATTAAAAAAAGTAAAGTGGATGGCCTTTTCCTGTCGTGTTTCCTTCTCCGTAGTGTTGAAAGTATAGTAATAATGACGTGAATCACCTTGCTATTTAAAACCAAAGAATACCTAGACTGCACTGACACCTTATTTAGGCGTAACTAAGGTATACTCAGTAGTAGGTAGAGGGTGATGATTTGAAGCATGATATTATTGAGGGAGTGGTGGTAGGCGCTGTAGGGGGGCTCAGGGCGTTGGTAATTGTTGGTATTGTGCATGAATGGCAGCGATGGTGGTCTAGCCGCGGTGGTAACTTTTCACAAGTTCCTGGCGCGGAACTATTGTGCGTGTGTTTAAACCTCGTCTGGTCTTAACCGATTGATCGTTATGGATCACACATATTAAGATGATGGTGACTACACTTTGTGTACATCAAGAGTGAGGTACATCTTCATCGTGTAGGACTATGCGTGAAATGATGTCTTGACTGAAAACCCTTATCAAGACAGCTGGGGCCTCACACGTGTACGTTCCAATATGGTTTACTCTATCCGTGGAAGTTTGTGGATTCCAATATTCTTCCTCACCATTCTTATATTATGTTAATCCTTTGATTAATGTGGTATATAGGTGAATACCACCAGAATTATATTACTATTTTTAAGGCATCTGAATTTATACCCATTTCTATAAGAATATATACATAGGTGGAATTTTTACTCATCCCACCATACAATTCTCCCGATAGAGAGTGTGTTCAGTGGATAATTTCCACAACTGGGGGCCGGCGAAAAATGAAGGTTTGTCTTCAGTAATTGACCATTGTATGAGGTGTCTTCCAATGGTGTTACACTTAAAGCAGCTTGCCTCCTAGGTCGGGAATCCCCTACGTGGGCTGACAAGACGTTAGACTTAGAGTCCTCATTTATCTCTTCAGCTAACTCTAGGGTGAGGAATCAAATTATTTACCGTCCGCACACATCGTTGCCCCACTAGTAACTCCACTGAACTCACTATCCATTTCCATCAGTATCCAAGTTGCTATTTTTCCTGAGGCCATTGCGAACGAGGATATCTCCCTAAGGATTACTATTAGGGACGCGTAGCGTCCAATAATGAAAAGTGAAATATAGATATTCGAATTTGGCAGGTTTTCTTATGTAAAATAAATTTAAAGGGTGGTTTGTCCTTTTTCAACTTTTTGGTTGAGACACTTCTTGCTATGCAAAATGGAGTTTTAGATTTATATGCAAAACATAGCTTAAAGTGCGATTTTGCATAGTAAAAATTGCTCAAATGCAAAAAATGAATAAGGATAAAATCGTCTTAGAATTCCATTTTACATAGGCAATTGGCATGCCAAAGTTGAGAAAAAGAATTTCTGTTTTACGGCTACCCCCAACCAGGGTACCAAAAAAGGGATGGGTTTTGATGGGGGGAAGGAAAGACCAGGGCGTGGTGCCCGACAGCTTGGGAAACTGCACCCAAGGGGTTTATCAGGGAGGAGCAGTGTCGGACAGAGGAGCCATCTGGGAAGGGGACCTTTGGCACTTTACCCGAGGACCCCCGGGCCACCTGAGAAGCCGGGGGTTTAAGGTGGCTCAGGCTCTCTAGGAAATTTCTGGTGACATCGACTCCACCGACTCACTGATCGTACTGCAAGGTGACTCAACAGGGGCAAAGGGGGGGGAAGGGGGGTACTCACGCCCATTTTGGGGAAGAGCTGGGACGCAAGTTCTTTTGGAGATAGCATGTTCACACAAACGAGTTGCCCCCGCGCCACCCTTTTACCGCATAACGGGCCACCTCATTGACAACTGGCTTCACGGGCCCGGTGCAGTCTCTGTCCAGCGTGAATGAGATGCAGTACAAAAGCGAGTTCAGAGGAGTGCCCCGGGGGGAAGATCTCACGGAGATCGGAAAATATCCTGGTAACATGTCCACTGCCAGCAGGCCCTACCAGCTGGTCCAGGTGTAAGGGGGCGTTCCCCTCCCAGCTGAGGAGATCAAGTTTAGTTTAATTTAGTTTGTTTTTTGCCATATCTTTAGAAGTACATATTTTATTAATTATTAAAAATTTTGGATCTTGGGCTTTAGTCCGCCGAGCAAACTCCCTGGCGGACAGGAACAGGTACAAAATATTAAAATTAGAAGGGCGGCAATAAAAAAATATTTTTACAAATAAAAAAAAATGTAACTACCTAAGAATTACCCAAGTGATTGATACAATTAAACATAATTTTGTACTAAAAAATACTAATGATGTGAAGAATATTCATTTTAAACCCAATGTTTTGTTTGTTGTAAAAAGAAAATCTTAAGTCTATTTTAAATGTATTAAAATTGTTAATATTTTTTAAAATTTTTTGGGAAAATTTTCCAAAAAATTAGGCCCAACACAGTGCAGGGAAGTTTATATAATGTGTTCGTGGTTTGTGGACATATCAGGTCATAGGGTTTTCCCCCCCGCGTCCTTGATGGGTGAAGAATTTTAAATAATTTTATTACTACCTAATCTTTTATCCCATTGTAAATTGTAAGTAAAAGAATTTTTTTTTTTAAAAAACAAAAATTCAGAAACCCCTAAATCATTAAATAATAAATCTGTAGATCATACTTCCCTTTTTAAAGGGTAATGTTCTTTTTATTTTTTTTTGCATAAAACACTTTTACGGGGAAAGGGCCAAGTACCCCCCAGACAGAAAAACAGTAAAATTTATATGGATAACAAAAAGAAAGTATATCTTCGCAAAGCTTCAGCGTTAAGTTGTCCTAATTCGTAAAAAATTCCCCACATGTTTGATAAGTTCAAATTTAAGTTGTATATTTTTTTTTCCAATTTAAAAAATTTTTCGTCAATAATACCCCAAAAATTTAAATGTAAGTGTTTCTCGAATTCTTTTTCTCCAAGGAAACACCCTAAAATATTGCCGAACGTTTTGAAGGAGTATAAATTAGTTTTTTTTGTTTACAGATAGTTTATTAGAAAAACCCCATTTCGTTTAATTCTCTATTTTCACTAAACTTTAACATGAAACTGATCTAATCCCCTACTTTTAAGAGAAGATTTGGTGTCTGCAAAGATAGCAAGCTAATTTATAAGGATACAAATATCATTAAAATACAAGAATAGAAAAGGGCCCCAAAATTTGGGATCCCTGAGGCACTCCCCTATTGGTAATTTTGGTGGATATTTTGTTGTTACAAAACCTGCTTGTTTCCTGTCTGCAAGTAGCTATAAATGTTTAAGTGGTACACCTCTTACCCCAAATTTTTCAAGTTTTTTAAATTATTTTATGATTAAGTGATCGAAAGCTTTAGACAAGTCTAGAAATTTTCCCTAAAACAGGGAAATTTCCTTTTCCAGACAGTTATACACTTCATTGTGAACTTTGTTTTGTTTTTTTTCCGTTGATTTGTTTTTGCAAAACCCAAAATGATATTCAGAAAAAAATTTAAAATTTTCCAAAAAACCACTAAATCTTTTTTCAAGAGATTTTCAAACAATTTTCTTATTGAGGTAAAAAAGAATTGGTCGATAATTTTTTTTAAACTCCTTTTTCGCCTGATTTTTGGATGGGAATTACTTTTGCTGTTTTTAGTTTTTTGGGAAAATCTTCTTTTTAAAAAACTGGTTAATGCAGAGTAAGTGGGACATCAAGTATGGCTGTGTGGGGGAGGAACTTTGGGGGGATGTCACATAGCCCGCGCGTGTTTTTTGGACTTTAAGGTTTTTGTTGAATCCTCTTTGGTAAACGGATACAAATACAAAGACATTTCTGAGGGTTATTAAAAATTTCTTGTGGGAAAATTTTAAATTTAATGTCTTGGGAGATTTTGATTTTCTGGGATATTCAAAAAGTGTTTTTGAAAATATTTTCAGCAAAATAATGTCATTTTTCCCCGTTTTACTTACTGTGTCGCATTTTTCCCCGCCCCTCAAATTGTTTTTAAAAGGTCCCGTTGATTTAACTTTTCCCTTTTCTAAGTTTTAATGATCTTTATGATAATTATTTTTTTGGAAAAAGCAGAAAGGGTTTTCGAGCTTTTTTCCTGTATTTTTATATCGAAGTCCATATGTAAAAGGCCATTGGCAGCCCAAACTTTCCCGTCTGTGCTTTTTCGGATTTTGTTTCGTAAACCCGAAGTAATATGAGGATTTTTTTTTTGTTTATTATTAATCTTAACCTTACTTAGTGGAAAGCATATTTGGAAATTTTCATTTTATAGACTAAGAATTTATCAAACCTCATTTGGTCATTAAATCTAAATCTGTATCCAATTTGTATTTGCGTACCCTTAAAATTTTTTGATGTTTATTCAGAAAAGGGACCTCTTTTTTATATAGCTTGGATTTCATAATTAAATTTTCGAACAAAAAGGAGTAAACTGGAACTGATCCGTTAAGTCCCTGTAAGAATACAGTTTTTTAATTTTTCTCGGATAGGAGGCCCCTATTAAGTGCACTATTTTCAGTTATCTAGTAGGTTCGTTTTTTAGGGGATAAATCCCGGGGGTACATTACATTCATGAAACCTTACACCAGGATCACTTAAATTTTAAATAGATCCGATTTAGTCCCCCCCAAAAAAAACATAAGTAAACTTCTAACTTCAAGAAACAAACAAAGTAATAGCTTGAGAAATTCAGGATTTCCCTTGGTGGTCGTTACAGAAGCTATAAAAAATTTCTCCTTTTACTGCAACTTTTTTCTACACGACCATTAAAAGTTTTCTCTACATACAGCAGTCAGGTAACAACATGAATTTTAAAATATTTGCTACATCATGCACACCCCCCCACCATTTCTTCCCTATTATTTCTACAAGTTATATCCTGGCATATCTACAAAAAAAAAAAAATCATTATCCAGTCTGTTTAGAGAATCCAAACATCAAATTTACACTCCCTTATTCAAGCTGGTCAATAAAATCTGCAGGTTACTTTTGGGGGACTTTTAATATTTATGCTTAAAATTGAAAATGGTATCACTGTGGTTGGTTTTCAATCCCCAGGATAGAAAATACTGGGAAAGTGGATATGTTAGGCTATGAATGCCAGTGGGTCAAGTGGGGCAAGGTGTCCCACTCCAGATGGCTCACCACAGCCCAGTCGCTCGTGTACATGTGGACCAGAAAGCATGAACTGACTGGCAAAGAACTGAACACCCTGGAAATCCTAGTCAAGTACTGCCTGCAGGTGTACTTCAAACTCTACTACGACATCAAGGTTCACCACAGACTAGAGGACGGCCCCAAGCACATCCTCACGCAGCTCAGAGTGATGAGGTCGCAGCCCAAGAAGGTCCAAACAGCTGTGACCTTCTACGTGCGGACAGGAGCATGGTTCGCACACTCAGAATGTGTCCTCCTCTCGCTGATGGCGAGTCAGAGTGAGGACGACTGCAGGTTCGCCGTGACCGAGATTTTGAAGCTGAGGACTGGCGAGGAGTATGGGGACACCAGTGTAAGACCTCGCATCACACCCAAGCTGAACTTGTCAGCCACCAGCTTGCAGACACTGATCAGCTGGCAGCCTGGCGACGTGCACGAGCCGGCATTCACCTGTTCACTGTCCGGGGATCAGATCCAGGAGATCCTGGTCAAGCCGTACGAGGTTCCGGAGTTCTCTATTCACACTCAGAGCACCGAAAGAGTCGTGAAGCAGGTGACAGAGGCTGCGGCAGCAGTGGTGGGGCAGCAGGCCAGAGACGGGTTCATCCGGGCTCGGGCCCACCACCGGGAGACCATGCCCTGCTTCAGGTCTAAGAAGGACATGATGGACACGTTCTAGGCCAACGTAGAGGCTGTGACACTGTGATGTAGTAGTGCCTGATGAACCAACTGATCAGAAAGAACTTACCACGCTAGTCATTTGGAACTCATATTGGTGCATGATGCAATACACAGGACCAACCGGACACTGCGTACTCATTTAAGCATTATGCGATAAGGGTGCAATATAAAAGTGTGATTTTGCATAGTAAGAATTGCTCAAATGCAAAAATGGAATGAGATAAAATCGTCTTAGAATTCTATTTTACATAGGAAATTGGCATGCCAAAGTTGAGCAAAAGAATTTTTGTTATACGGCGTACCCTAATTACTATATCTCCTACTTTAATTGGACTTTAATTTTTTGGCTGTTGAGCCCCATTAAACTTTTCCCTTAGACTCAGTAAATAATCTGCACTCCAATGCTTATCCCATGACCTTAAAATTTTACTTAAGGTGTGATAACATTCCCGGAGATGTTGAGCCGAGTCATATATCGTAGGATCTTGTATATCTTCCCCTGCATCTATTAAAGGAAAGGGTTCCAGTCTTCTCCCATAAATTAAATGTGCGGGAGTAGGAGCTTCTATATTTACTGATGAATCATCTAAGTAGGTTAAGGGTCGGTTATTGATACGGGTCTCAATCTCAGTCACTATAGTTTTCAGGTCTTCTAGACCTATCTTTGTCTTGTGGAGAGTTTTCCTAAGACAAGACTTAACTATGCCAATCATTCTCTCTGTGAAACCATTTTGCCAAGGAGCTCTAGGTTTAGTAAAGGTCCATGAGCATTTCCTTAACTCTAGAGGTTTTGTACTTATATTTTTTTATTTTTTTATTTACATCTATTACATAATATATATGCATATGCATATACATATGCACATACATACACATACACATACATACACATACATATATACATAAAAAGCAGTAATAAATGAGTGGGCATCAGCCCTCCGCTGTAGCCGCAGCCACAGTCAGTTCACAGGTGGGCGGGGAGTGAGATCACTCCCGCCCCTTAGTGTTCATCGGGGGGGTGGGGTGGAACCGCCACCTCCAGCAGGAGGGCAGGTTTTTCTGAACCTGCCGCACGAGGGCGGCCGCGTTCTCCAGCGGGCCGACGCGCTGTCTGAGCCGCTTTGTAGCGGGGTAGGAAAGCAGGTAGTAGGTCAGGGGATGGGGGGTCATATGAGGACAGTGCTCACACGGCCGCTCCTCAAACCCGTCCCTCAGCTCCTCCAGGGTCAAGTAGCCAAGCCGAAGTCGGTGTAGGACGACCTACTTGGCTCGGGACAGCTGCTGGGCGGGGCGTAATGGGTCGTTGTTGTTTGTGGCTTGTTTGTGCCAGGCTGCCTGCCTCGATGTCTGCACCAGCTGGCGATACTGTTGCCCTGCGGCACAGACGGCAGCGCTTCTGGCCAGTACCTTGGCCCCATGGATGCTGGGTAAGACAGTCAAGGCCACCGCTGGTATTGATGGATGATTTAATATTTCTAACAATATGGGGGAGGCTCCTACGAAGTTAGTAGCATTATCGCTAATCAATCGCCGAGGACACGACCGCCGAGCCACAAACCGCCGGAACACTTGAATAAAGGTTTCGGCACTTAAATCATCAGCTATTTCTAAATGAACAGCCCTTGTAGAGGTGCAAGTAAATAAGCAGACATACATATACTTTCTTGGGGGGAGCATTATCTCCTGTAATTATTATTGCCCCAGTATAGTCGACACCAGCTACCTCAAATGGTTTTAATAATTGTACTCGATCCATGGGGAGTTGAGGGGGCCTGGGATAGGTGACTAGTCTTCCCTCATATCTCTTGCATTTGATACAAGATTTGAGGTAGTATTTAACTGCCTGTCTACCCTGCGGTATCCAAAATTCCCTCCTGAGATAGGCTAATGTGTCAGCCATTCCGCCATGTAACGAGTTCCCATGAGATTCATCCACTAGCAATTTAGTAAGATGATGACGTTTGGGAATTAGCATGGTATTGCAGGTTTTATCGGGAAGATCAGCATTCCAAATTCTTCCTCGACACCTAATGATGCCCTCATTATTCTAGGTACAGACCTAATGATTTGATAAGTTGGTTCCTACGGGGGCTGGCCGAGGCTAAGAGCTGATATTCCTCAGGAAATTCCTGCTTTTGTATTGTTCTAACACACAACTTCAAAGGATCAGAACTATCCCACTTTATGAATTTGAAGACCAATATAGTAGTTTTCATAGTTTGCTTAATAAGGAAAACCTTTTTATATCCATAACAGGATCAGGGATCAATATAGGTTCCATAATTATATCTTCTGATATGTCTGACTTACTATAGACTTTTTGATTACGCCATTCATTACTATTTTTCAGCCAGGTAGGACCTTTAAACCATAATCCTGTATTTAATTTGAGGATAGTTGTTCTTCTGGACAAAATATCAGCTGGGTTTTCCTTGGTAGCAACATGATTATAGTGAAATGTGGAACCTAAATCATTTATCTTACCAACACGATTCCTGACATAAGGGATTTTTGTGTTATGTTTCACTAACCAGTTCAGGCAGATTTCACTATCGGTCCACATGTATACTTCACCAATTTGTAATAAATTACTTATATATTGTGCTAATTTAGTGCCTAATTCTAATGCAGTCAGCTCCATTTGAGGCAATGTTCTAGGCTTAATTGGGGCAACCCGAGCCTTAGACATAATTAAATTACATTTCTCTCCTGCTTTAAGATAAGCTACTGCACCGTATGCATTTTTTTAAGCATCACAAAATATGTGTAGTTGCTGGGGTTGTCGCCCATTAGTATTTATTCTCCTACTTATGTGAATTTCATTTATCTTATTGAACTCATATTTTATAGTTTCCCATTCTGTTGTATATTTCCCATCAAGGGGGGTATCCCAATCGAGGTGTTCTCCCCAGGCCTTTTGTATTAGACATTACCCCTTATAGTTATTGGGCTCACTATGCCCAAGGGGTCAAATACTTGGCTGGCCTGATTTAAGAGTGTTCTCTTTGTTAGGACTACATCAGAAAAATCTGGACACTTTAATCTTAGTTCATCAGTTTTTATATTCCACCATAATCCTAACACTGATTGGACCTCTGGTGGCGTATAATTAAGGAAATCCTTCCTGATTATCCCTTCTAGCCTTAGAGAATTAGTATTCCAACTCTGTTAGGGGAGACTGGCCTTCCTGCACTCTTTATTAGCCAGGTTATAAATTTGTATTAGTTCTTCCTCAGAATTTATTATCCCCTGCAAATTACACTGGTCGACCAAAAAAAATTGAAGATATGGTTCTGGACTAAATGAAGCTGATTATAGGTAAATCGACCCTGCTGAACTCGAATCTTATGTTCAATTAACTCTATCACGTCCAGTTTTTGAGAACCAGACGCAATTCATGAAAAAATATGGGTAAAATCAGCAGAAATAGGTTTCACCAATGTTTTCATTTTAAACTCTTAATCTTTTCTTTTTTCAAGCCTATTTAGGGCAGGGCAGTGTTTTTGAGTCAGTGTGGTTTGTGCAGTGAGCAGGGGAGGGTGTGCGCGCCCTGCGAATACCACCAGAATTATATTACAATATTTAATGCATCTTAATTTATTCTCATTTCTATAATAATATATACCTAGGTGGAGTTTTTACTCATCCCACCATACCATTCTCCCGATAGAGAGCAGTTTTAGTGGATAATTTCCACAGATGTATCTAGATTATTAAAATCAAAACATTTCAACTCATTCCTCAACATAAAACCAGAAAGGTGCTGCCAGGCTCTACCAGTATATGGGTCAGTATCAAAATCTCCAAAGAAGTATATGCTATCGAATTTTCATATATGTGATTATTTGTTCTAGTGCACTGAGAGTTTCTAAATAATCAGTCTGTGTTCTTACTTCCCATATATCACTCTTCACATAAACATTGACGAGTATCACAGTTACATTAGCAATATTTACAGATAGCACCATAAAATTTTTTCAATAAGAATTGAGTTTACTTTAAGTTCTTACAGATTTTCTTACTTTAGCCAATATGGCCAGACAAGTCAGCCTTCACATCTTCCAGCATTTGCAAAAGCCCTTATACCATAG
>JACEEZ010011521.1:0-22738 GCA_016584305.1 Chionoecetes opilio
CCCCCTTTCTCTCCTCTCTTCTCTTTTCTCTCTCTCTCTCTCCCCTCTCTCTCTCTCTCAATACTCTATCTTCTTCCACCAAACATTTTCTCGCAGCACAAATATTAAAAAAAATTTGCCCACCAGTTGGTCTCTGCAAGTCTTCCTTTATAAATCTTCCCGCGAACAAAGGGAATTGTAGCAGAATACACAATGTGCCAGGAAGGCGCAGGGCCGCGACACGGGTGCCGCGGCGCCGCTAATGGCCGTCATGAAAACCACGGCAACGCCAAACCCACACACAAAGGCTTCGATGAATTCTGATATTGCCGCATGAAAAAAGAGCTTCACTATTTTCTCTTTTCCGTTTATTTGGGGAAAAGTGGGAGAGAGAAAAAAAGGGGAAAATAATAAATATAATAATAAAAAATAATAATGATAATAATATATTGTATATATATTGGGTGGGTGGGTGGGTGGGTGGGTGGGTGGGTGGGTGGGTGTGTGTGTGTGTTGGGATGGCGAAGAAAGGGAGGAATTATATTAAGGCCGGAACCACCTAATGCATCAGTAACACTGTATTTCTCTCCTAATCGCTTTACGTTTAGTGCTGGGATCATCACCACAGTAAACCACTAGTGGGGTCTGCTGTGAAAATTTCGTGAAAATTTCGTATAGATTTTCAACAAGTAATTTTTTGTATACTATGCACCTTTTTAAGTAAAAAAAAAAATTTTGTTTACATTTTTTCCATCCCATCTTCATCATATGGCAACATATTTTCAAAATGGCTGTCATAATATGAACAAAAGACTTTTATTCGCCAACATGTTTTGTTTTGACGATTATGAGACCCAAAAATGTTGTATGTTGTACGTAATCCGATATTTTACTTATCTGCAAGATATACAATAATTTTGGTTGTGTTTTTGCAACAATTGGGTAGATTTCTGTGTAGAAATGACCGTCAGTTCTTAAAATTTGTCGGTGATATAATTATCGCCATATATGGCCATAGTCCAGGAGATGGCTGCCAACAAGGAAAGAATAAAAACTGCAAAGATTATTCAGAGCTATCACACGAGCAGTCAATTACAATTCTAAAGGATATGTCATTGCCTATGTCATCTTTGATGACTACAGTGTTCAAACCTCTATGAAGAATGTAATTTTAAAACGCCGTATGGAGACAATCGTCAGGCATAGCTTCAAAGTTGATAAAACTACCCTTATTCGAGATTTCGCATCATTTCTAGCGAGTACTGCAATCAAGGATATTTTAACATTATTTCTTGCGACCAACTGTCCGAGGTTTTGAAATCAATATTGTAAACAGTTACAAGACAAGGCGTCCTGGATAACGTGAAAAACAACACAGAAACATCGTCAGAATAACTAGTACTATGAAGAGGTCGATACGAAGTGATCCTGTATGCAGCAGAGATTCGTAAGCTAAGGTATAAAGTTGACATCTACCCCATCCGACACTGATGTTCTATTTATTGCAATGACCATGTTATATCATCCTGGGCCGAGGTCGCTCTGATCATGGGTACTGGAGAAAACCGACGACGCATTGAACTTCATGGATTGTTTGCCGAATGGATTCACATAAAATATAGGTCTGTGTGGGATGCATGCCTAACCGGGTGTAATAAGATGGTCGAATACATGGGAAGGGAAAGCTGACTTTTTTCAATGTCTACATGAGTTCCAGCAATGATGTTATTCAGGGGCTTGGCAGCTCTCGGTATCGGAGATGCACCCACTGATATGCCCTTCGAGCGTGCATAAATATATTTGTAGCCTGTTCGGCACAAAACAAATTAACCATGACAATGTTAAAGATCTGCGCTGGTACATGTTCCGTCAGCTAAAAGCTCACCAGGGAGTGGAACGCTTCCCCCCGACACAAGGTGCCATCCTTCAACTAGTGTTAAGAGCACATTTGCAATGCAGTATCTGAAAGCAATCACTTGATACGCACCAATCCTTCTCGATCCACTCACTTTTAAATGGACAGCATCGAATAGAGGATTTGCACCAATTCTGTCCACAAATCCAGATGTCCTAAATTCAGCTCATTAAATTTGGATGCAACACTAGCAAATGTGGAGCTCGATGTACCTGCAAGAAGAACAATATAGTGTGTACCGAATTATGCAAATGTGAAGCAGATTCTGACTGATGTGACAATATTGGGCTCTTCGGCCATATGTGGGCGATGACGAGGAGTGACTCCATCGATGATGACATGTTTAATTATAAAATTTTTTCAAACGTAATGATTTAAAAATTAAGTGGTAAACGTTTTTCTTACTGTTTATGCCACAGGCAAAAGTGTGGGTTGTTTACGTCCATCCCAAAAGTCGCCACATCATAAAATCCTAACATGCTGTGTGCGGATTGGTGACCTTGACCTACCCTTTTTTAGATCAAACTGCTTCAAACACCTCTCTATTTTGGTGTCTCACCACACATGCATGATGCGTAGGCCTATTATAATATCCTTCCACGTTAATTTTGGTGAGCACTTTTGCTTGAATATTGGTGATATATTAATTTAAAAAAACAGTAATTTTAAATTAATATCAAGTATTACCTACCTTTATAATAGTATGGCTTTATATGCTGGAAAAAAGAACCATATTTGTACTGGGCTGCATCACAAACCCCCGTTCTTGATCACACTGTCGCCCTATTTTTGCTGCGCGATAGCCCTTTTGAAAAATGGCTGCCAAATAGTGAAACATGGCCGATGAAAAAATGTAAACAACTTTTTTCCCCTCTTTATGGTCCATACTTCCAAAAAAAAAAATGTTTGCAAAAATCTATACGAAATTTTCACGAGAGCTGTATTGATTACACAACAGAACCCACTATACTCAATCAATCCAAACATTGGGGGATACGCCGGGGGCCCAGTCGCCTCGCCCACCCTACGACGCCACTCCCGAGGGTCACCACGCGTGAGTTCCCAAGCAGGCTCCTTTCCCATACCAAGCAAACTCTCGACAAGAAACATCAACTTGCCCCCGCCACGAGGGCCCTTTTGGGCCCCCCTTGGCCTCTCCACGCCGGATTGTCTCTTACAGATACAACCCGATGGGAAGGATCGGTTTCAGGGTAGCGTGCCCCCAGCCCATTATAGCGAAGTTGGCGCTGACGGACTATGCAGGTAATAGGCCTCGATTCAGTCTCACGGTGCAATCCCCTGATTTGACACGTAATCATCCCAGCGATACCCCATGATTCTGCGAAGACACTTATTACCAAAGGCATTGATTCGTCTCTTCAAGTCACTATTTAGTGTCCATGTCTCACAACCATAGAGTAAGACAGGGATCACAAGCGATTTGAAGATCCGGATCTTTGTCCTCCTGCACAGGTACCGACAACGCCAAATACTCCCGCTGAGCGAGTCCATAACACCGTGGGCTATGCCAATCCGCCGTAAGACTTCTTGACGTGACCCGCCGTCATTATGGACTGCGCTACCAAGGTATGTAAAACTTTCCAAGATCTCAATGTCCTCGCCACACGCATGGACAGACTGTACTGCTTCATCTAGTAAGTCTCCAAACACCTGGACCTTGGTCTTGAGCCAGGAGACCTCAAGTCCCAAAGGCTTTGCCTCCTCGTGCAGCGCCTCGAGAGCCATCACCAGGACCTCCAGCGACTCAGCAAAGATTACTGCATCATCGGCAAAAACAAGATCAGTGATCTTGGTGTTGCCGACGGATGCTCCACAATCACTTTGATCTACAACCTTGTCCAATACCCAGTCCATACAAGCGTTGAAAAGTGATGGGGCAAGGACGCACCCCTGCCTCACTCCTGTATTCACAGGAAAGAAGCTGGATACACCTGCACCACACTTCACAGCACTCTCAGTCCCAGAATACAGACCAGTTATCAAACCAATCCATTTAAGCTGATACAATATAGGCACTGTTGTGTAATATTGGGCTATAAGCTACCCTACACTCCCTGATCCGTGAATGCATTTAGCGCGCGACCCAATCATTCATCAGACGCAGCATCGGGTGATACACACAATAAAACAGATCCTGACGCGGGTGGCCACTCTATCACCAGCTTGACTCCCGCCTCGTGAAATACACACAATACATCTGCACTGAGGAGCGAAAAGTAACTCGACCAAAAATATAATAAAATGCTTTAGTTTCCTTTGAGCTGCTTCCTTCCTCACTTCATTTCCCGGCAGACAGTGACGGAAGAAATGTAAAGAAAAAATATATGTTGATACGTTGGGAACTTTTCAAAGCTGTGTTTAATTATACTTTACAGGTATCTTTGAATACCACAAACACAACACAATACACTTTTTAATTCGAAATAAAGACAAAACAGTTGATGGTGACTGATTTTTTGCTTGAATTTGACTGGACACTGTGCGCATATATAAGACGAGAGAGTATATTATTACGAATTCGTTAATAATCTGTGGATCGCTACAGAAAACCAATAATCACGCGGACGTTGAGCTATGTTCGTGGAGTTTGTTGGCTTTCAAAAGGTTGTGATTGGCCGAGAGGATCTACAGTGCCCAGAGATGAATGAGGCAATTTACTTCTTGCGACGACGGGACAAGATAAATAGTTGGAGGGACCACGGAAAAAATGTTATTACTTCCGAATGATTAAATATATCAACGCCGCTGCTCCTGCCTCGTCTTCCCTCAGAGCCTTCCTTCCTTGTAGATAAGGGGAAGAATGAAGCGAAAAAAACGTATTTTCGGAAGATTCCGGGAAAATGCGAGGACAGTGTAATAAGTGAGACATTTATAAAGGCGAGTTAATGAAGGATGCGAAAAAGTGAGAGAGAGAGAGAGAGAGAGAGAGAGAGAGAGAGAGAGAGAGAGAAAAGAGAGAGAGAGAGAGAGAGAGAGAGAGAGGAGAGAGAGAGAGAGAGAGGGGAGAGAGAGAGAGAGAGAGAGAGAGAGAGAGGGGAGAGAGAGAGAGAGAGAGAGAGAGAGAGAGAGGAAAAGAGAGAGGGGAGAGAGGGGAGAGAGAGAGAGAGAGAGAAGAGAGAGGGGAGAGAGAGGGGAAGAGAGAGAGAGAGAGAGAGAGAGAGAGAGAGAGAGAGAGAGAGAGAGAGAGAGAGAGAGAGAAGAGAGAGAGAGAATCTATGAATATCAGTCGGTCTCCATGACGACACTAACAAAATATTTTGATTTCCCTGTTTTCTAAGAACTGTAACCAAGGCAAGTACTGCTCACACACACGCGCACGCACACGCACACGCGCACGCGCCCGCGCACGCACAGTCACACACACAGTCACACATCCATCCACCCTAAAACCCACTCACCCACCCACCCTCCCACACCCACCCACACCCACCCACACACAATAAGAATGCTATGAAGCGGAGAAAAGAGGAATTAAGCTCCTGCAAGGTAGAATGACCTAGGAAGGGATGCATAGTTAGTTAGTAGTTTATTGACAACAACAAAAAAATATATATATACAAGACATGCAAGTAACAATAACGAAACAATACGATTTTTTGTTTTGTTTTTTTGTCCAACATGAAATTAATATAAGGATGAGGGATGGGCCAACATACAAGGGATGACTGCATCAATCAATCAATCATTGGGGGCATACGCCGGGGGGCGCGTCGCCTCGCCCACCCTACGACGCCACTCCCGGGGGTCACCACGCGCGAGTTCCCATGCAGGCTCCTTTCCCATACCAAGCAGCTCTCGACAAGAAACATCAACTTGCCCCAGCCACGAGCCTTGTGGGCGCCCCCTTGGCCTCCTCCACGCCGGATTGTCTCTTACAGATACAACCCGATGGGAAGGATCGGTTTTAGGGTAGCGTGCCACATGCCCATATAGCCGAATTGGCGCTGACGGACTCTGCAGGTAATCGGCCTCGATTCATTCTCACGGTGCAATCGCTGATTTGACACGTAATCATCTCAGCGATACCCCATGATTCTGCGAAGACACTTATTACCAAAGGCATTGATTCGTCTCTTCAAGTCACTATTTAGTGTCCATGTCTCACAACCATAGAATAAAACAGGGATCACAAGCGATTTGAAGATCCGGATCTTTGTCTTCCTGCACAGGTACCGACAACGCCAAATACTCCTATTAAAAAATTCCCTATTATTAATTAACTCCTATTATAAAAATATTACTGCATCATCGGCAAAAACAAGATCAGTGATCTTGGTGTTGCCAACGGATGCTCCACAATCACTTTGATCTACAACCTTGTCCAGTACCCAGTCCATACAAGCGTTGAAAAGTGATGGGGCAAGGACGCACCCCTGCCTCACTCCTGTATTCACAGGAAAGAAGCCGGATACACCTGCCCCACACTTCACAGCACTCTCAGTCCCAGAATACAGACCAGTTATCAAACCAATAGTCCTTGCAGGAATCCCTCGAAGTCGCAGAAGATCACAGAGTGACTCACGATGCACTGAGTCAAACGCCTTCTTGAGATCAACATAGGCTGCAAGCATCCCCTGTCGAAAAATCACGTCAGCGTTCCACCAGGACACGAAGCGCTAGGATACGGTCCGTTGTTGGGTTACCAGGCGTGAACCCAGATGCTGAGGTCTCTGATGCTTCACCAGATGGCTGCGAATCCGTGTCAGCAATAGATGGGCAAGAACCTTGCCTGGTACGCTGAGCAGTGTAATACGCGGTAATTGTTGCAGTCCTGACGGTCCCTTTCCCTTTTCAGATAGGGACGACCAGCCCCCTTTTCCAGTCAGGAGGAATGGTACCTGATTGCCACACGGCAGTCAGGACAGCATGCAACCCGTGGATCATGGCCTCACCCCCAGCTTTGAGGAGCTCCGCACTGATATTACAAACACCAGCTGCCTTTCCACCCCTCAACTTTGCTACAGCCTCTCTGACTTCGTCAAGAGAGGGTGCGCTTTCGTCAATGGGAGGATCGGCATCCACTGCCTGTAACCCAGTGGTGTGAAGCTGCTCAGTTTAAGGGTCCACCGTGAACAAAATGCCCAAAGTACTCAGCCCAACGAGCCATCTGCCCATCCATGTCCGACACGAGGCGCCCATCTGCTGTTCGAATAGCACTCGCCCGAGAAGGAGACTTGGAACGGAGCTTCTTCAGGGCTCGGTAGGCGGGTCGGAGGTCATTAGCGTTCAAATGACCCCCGACATCCTCAGCGAGACTCCTGACATACCTCTCCTTTCTCTCCCCAGGAGGGTTATAGTCCGGCGTGACAGAGCACTGTGCTGGTCCCGGTTCCCAGCCAGCCTGGCAGCGCGACTCTCCTCGATTTTCTCCAGCGTCTCCGTCGAGACAAAACCACGCCTTGACCTCGGGCACTCCCCAATACACTCCTTGGCAGCCTGTACAGTTTCACGTTTGAAGGTATCCCACAGTTCTACAGGGTCCCCGAGAGCACCGAGCACATCAAAACCGATATGAGACTGCCACCGCATACTCATGAGCACATGTCAAGTCCTTCAGTTTCTCAAGATGAAACACAGTATGGTTACCTCTTGAGATTCTTCTGGACTTGACATGAAGCTTAAGTGTAGCAACAACAAGTCTGTGATCTGCTCCAAAGAACTCAGCACTCCGGTAAACCTGCAGTTCTGGAGGATCCTCCAACGAGTGCTAACGAGGATGTGGTCGATCTCCTTTGCTACCCCTCCGGCATTACTATACCATGTCCAGCGGTGCAGCTCTGGTCTCTGATACGAAGAACCTGCAATTATCAACCTTCTGGACCTTGCAAAGTTCAGAAGCAAAGAACTGTTGGTGTTTCTGGTACCGGAGCCATGGGGACCAACACATAACTCGTAGCCATCTCTCACAGTGCCAATAGTAGCATTGAAGTCGCCCAAGACAATGAGTGTGTCCCGAGGAGGACACTGGTCTAATACAGAGTCGAGTTTGGCGTAGAACATCTCCTTCTCTTCAGTTTTACGCATCTCGGTAGGAGCGTACACAGCAACAAGAGACATGAAACCCAGAGTGTGTTTCATCCTCACCCGCATTGCTCATCAACCGGAGTAACCTCAACAACTGACGGCTGCAGTTTCCTTGAGATGCCTATAGCTACTCCCCGTACACGGTGACCATTGCTCATGCCGGACCAGTAGTAGGTGTAACCCCCACTGCTAGTCTCACCACTGCCAGGCCTCCTCGTCGCAGAGAGTCCCACTATGACTGCATGGTGGCCACAAATTACAGGATAAGCAGGGATCATGGTGTGGTAACCAATGCTCGGGGGCGTGTATTGCTTCATTTAATAAGGATAATGTGGATATGTGAAAAAACTTTGTATATTATATATGAAATGGTTTGCATAATGCGCCAGGAAAACTATTGAGAGTATTTTTAACTCAAAATACTCAAGACACGGTAATCTCTGAGGAAAATGGATGTCATTGAAATATTTAGATTACAAAATTACAGAGGTTTTCCAAACAAGATGTATTGCCTGATATACTGTGTATATGCACTGTTTCTTACGAAGGACTTGGCAAAATTGGTTGCATAGTGATATTGCTGGTGTGACGGTTTTACACCATGATGGACGTGAGCTAACAGCCGTGAGAAGGAGTTTGTTGGCAGGCGAATATTGCAAGTATTATCAGAGGGTTCGCAGAGACAAAGAATATTTTGCAATAAAGCTCGTTTACGACACGGATGCGTGATGTGGACCGAGCTGTATAGACATAGTCATGGAAGGAGAGACAGAATGTTGGACCTAAGGTAAGTCACAGGCTATGGAAGCCGTGTTACTAATTAACGCTAACCTTGGTTGTACACGCTAGGACATAAAGTTGCAAACCCTAAGACAGTGCTTCTCAACTGGTGGTTCATGGACCACTGATGATCCATGATAACTTTTTTAGTGGTCCACAGGACGTTCACGATATTTGGAAATGAACTGAAATATATATGAAACCAAAATGTTAGCCGTCTCATATTATTTCATATATTTCTGAAAAAAATCTTCACTCTATATTTAACTATAGGATATATATTTATAACCAACCCTTTACCTACCTTTAAAATCTACCCTTTTTCATCATATCTCTAAAGTCCAAAAGGAGATGGTCCATGATTTTTTTCTTCAATTGGGATAGTGGTCCATGGCTGAACTCGTAGTAAAACGATTTGAGAACCCCCTGCCCAAAATTTGTTTGAAAGGGGGAGTGGGAAAAGGAAAGGGAAAGGGGAAAAGGGCCCAATTTTTTAAAAAAGGGGGCCATGATGTTTTGGGGGAAAAGGGTTTTCCCGGGAAGGGTGCGGTTGGGGGGGATAAAGTGGCCGGGTTAAGGGGGGCACGGATCGGTTTGGTTTGGGGGGGGGGGGGGGGGGAGGGAAAAACCAATTAACTTGGGTTGTAGGGAGGGGGGGAAAAAGGGCTAGAGGGGTGGGGGGGCGGGGGGCCTGGGGGGAAGGGGGAAGAGAGGGAGGGGGGGAAGGGGAAGAGAGAGAGAGAGAGAGAGAGAGAGAAGAGAGGGGGAGAGAGGAGGAGAAAAGGGGGGAAAAAGGGGAGGAGAGAGAGGAGAAAAAGGGGAGAGGGGAGAGAGAGAGGGCGGGGGCGCAAAACAAATATGAAAATCTTTGAGGGAAATTATAAAAAATGGGCCCTGGGTGGATAGTTGTAAAGGCAGGGCCTTTTATTTAAAAATCCCAAGGGTTTAAAAGGAAAAATTTTAAAATATTTTAAAACGAAAAATAAAAATGGGGTAAAGGGGCGTTACCCTTGATAAATTTCGGTTTTAAAAAAAAGGGAAAAAAGACAGAAAAGGGAAACAATTTTAATGGAAAGGGACCCTTAGTAAATTTTAACCAGTAGAAAATATGGGAAAGGAAAAATGATAAAAAATTAATATCTAAAGGGGGAAGCCTGGGTTATGAAAAACCCGGGAAAAAGGTTATAGTGTGGGGGTGTGTTTTGGGGTGTGGGGTGTGTGTGTGTGTTGTGGGGTGTGGGGGTGTTTTTGAGGGTTTTGGTGGGTTTATTTTATTTTAGTTTTGGGGTATTTTTTGGTTTTTTATTCATTTTTGGTTTAATTTTTTAAAAAGGGCCTGAGAACGCTCGTATGGCCTCGGTCTCCCTATCAACTTTTTTTTTTTTATCATAAAACCCTTAATAGTGCTTAGATTTTGGCCGAAAAGGCCCAGCACCCCGGGGGGGCGGGGTCAAAAACCCCCCGGCTAGCCCTTAAAACCCACCCCAGGGATGGGGGGGGGGACAGGGGCCCTTCCGGGTTTTTTTTTTTTTTTTAAGGGGGGGGAAAAAACCCCCAATCTTTTTTTTCCGCCCCCCTTTTGGGGTTTCAAACCCCGGGGGGGAACCCTTTTCTCGGTTTTGTAAAAGGAGCGGGGCCTTCCCCTTTTACACTACGAGTACCCCTTTTGTGTGTGTGTGTTTGGTGTTGTGTGTGTGTGGGGGGCCGTGCGCGTGCGGTGTTATGAAAAAATCTACTAAAAATACTTTTAAATATTTAAAAACAAAAACTATTAATCAAAAATTCCCCGATCATTTTTTAATCATTATTGTAAACTAAAAATTGTCATTATTTTTTAACACAAAACAAAATACTTTCACTACCCTCAGCATTTTTTATCATGATCATTTTTAATCGGGAGTGGTAATATCATTTTTGGATCATCTTTCCATCTTCATCAAGGCAATAAAGAGGGGGCACAGTACAATAGTGTAAAAAGTAACCCCCCGCGTTTAAAAAAACCTCAAAATTTTAAGAAAAAAATTCCAAAAAGGAACAATGAAATGAGAAACTAAAGGGGATAAAAAATTTAACCAACTTTTTTTAAAAATATTATTCAGCATAACTTAAAGGATCTTTTTCGGGAAAAAAATGCCAAGGTGGTTGGGAAGGGTTTCGTTACAGGGTGTTCGTGGCCCTGCCCAAAAAAAAGGGGGTTTTCCCGACACCTTCCCAGAAAACACTTAACTTTTTTAACCCCCTTCACGCCCAAAAAATTTTTCCCTTTTTGCCAAAATAAAATGTCTCTTTTAGCCATAAAATTACAAAAAATTTGGGCCCTGCATATCCCAAAAATTCATTGCCCCCCCAAGGATAAAAAACGGGTTTCATATCAAATTATAAATTTTTTTATTTTTCATTTAAAAAATCATTAATGGGGGCCAAAATTACAATGAAAAATTACGGTCTGGGTTCTCAAGGGGTTAAGGAGCAAATCCAAGGAAATAAAAAAGAGCCCGCTACTCCCAAACCCCCCTATAAAAGTAAAAAAGTAAGAAAATTAAAAAAAGGCGGGGGGGGCTAATCTATTTTGTGAAAACAAAACGATAGTGTTTTTCCCATGCCTCCCGTTTGACACTTTTGTTTACTTTCCTGTTTTGTAACTTTTGTATAATTTAAACGTCAAAATAACAAAAATAAAAAATTTCATTAGCAAGGGTACCCATTGCATCGCCTCTCCCTTTTTCCTATCATTCTCTCTCCCATTTTTTTTCCGGGTAAATGATTATGGGGTCACCCTAAAAGGGGGTTTTCCCTAAAAACCTCATACCTTAATAATGTGTTGGGGTGTGTGTGGGTGTGTGTGGGGGTGTTTTGTGTGTGTGGGGTGTGTGTGTGGTTTTATTTTCGTTGTATTTTAAGGGCCAAAGGAATGCTCGTGGGCCCCGTTTTCCAATATCAACATTTTTATCATTCCCCCTTAGTGGGGGTTACGCCGTAGGGCCCAAGAAAAGTGAAATATAGTTATTTCAAAATTTGGGCCAGGGGGTTTTTTATTTTAAAAATTAAATTTTTAAGGGTGGTTTGCCCACTTCCCCTTTTGGGTTTTGGGAGCACTTTTTTACGGGGGAAAAAAATGGTTTTTTAAATTTATATGAAAAACATAGCTTAGCCCCGCTAAAGGGTAAACGGCTTCATTTCCACCTTTCAATTTTTGGGATCGTCTTTTTCGGGTTTGGTTTTTTCCTTGAAAACCAAAGGGGGTCGAAGGCCCGCCCCCTAAAAAGAGCTCTGGTTTCCAATTTGGGCCCGCCTTTTTTGGCGGGGGCGAGATTTTGGCGGGGAGAGGGGAGGTGCCTACGTATCGCGGCGTGGATAAAAGAGGGAATCCTTCTCCAAGCCTCAGCGGATCCGGGAGGGTGGTTGAAACAAGGGGGGGTACCCAGTGAGGGGACATTGCGAAGGTCTGCCCCCCCTGGTGCTTGCCCGGGTTGGAAGAAAAATCAAACCCCAAAGTTTGCACCTCCAGGGGTTTTTAAGCCCGGGCCCCCGGGAAACCAGAAGGATAGATCATTTTTGGAAGAAGGTTAGTGAAGTGGGGGAGGAAGAACAAAAGCAATTTAAACATTTTAAAGGAAATTCTTTGGGGGAAGAATATGAAATGGTTTAAAATGCCCCAAAAAACTTTTAAGTATTTTTAACTAAAAATATCAAAACGGTAATTTTGAGGAAATGGATGTCATTAAAATATTTAGATTACAAAAATTACGGGTTTTCCCAAAAAAGAGATTGCTGATATACTGTTATAGCACTGTTTTTTTACGAAGGCTTGGCAAATTTTTTGGAATGTGTAGCTGGTGTGACGGTTTTCACCATGAGGGACGTGAGCTAACGCCGGAAAAGGGAGTTTGTTGGCGGGCGAGTATTGAAAATTTTCAAGGGTTCGCAGAAAAAAGACATTTTAAATAAAGCTCTTTTACGACACGGATCGGGATTGGCCGAGCTTTAGACAAGTCAGGGAAGGAGAGACAGAATTTTGACCTAAGTTAAGCAAGGGGGGCAGCCGTTTTTACTAATTAACGAAACCTTTGGTTTTACACCTAGACAAAAGTTGCAAACCAAAGACAGTGCTTTAAATGGTGTTCTGGCCACTGATGACCCATGATAACTTTTTTAGGGGTCCACGACGTTCACGATTTTGGAAAATGAACTAAAATATAATAAAACCAAAATTTTTAGCCTTTCCATATTATTTCATTTTTTTGAAAAAATTTTCACTCTATTTTTAACAAAGGGATTATTTTAAACCAACCCCTTTACCTCCTTTTAAAATTCCCTTTTCATCATATCTCTAAAGTCCAAAAGGAATGGCCCATGTTTTTTTTTCTTCATTGGGATAGTGGTCCATGCTGAACTCGTAGCCCAAAGGGTTTGAGAACCCTGCCCTAAAGGTTTAAAAGGGTGAGTGAGGAAAGGCGGGTGGGGGGAAATTTTACAAAGGTTTGGCCCATATGTGTAATGGAGCCCAAGGCTTCGGGGTGACTGTGTGGGGTAAAAAAGTGGCTGGTCAAGGCGCACGGATCGCTATTTGGGGGTCTTGGGATGGCCCTATAACTGTGGTCCTGTAGGGAGGGTGTCGATCGTCTAGAGGTGTGTGTGGGGGGGGGGGGGCTGGGAGAGCGAGAGAGCGAGCGGAAAGAGAGAGAGAGGAGAGAGAGGGAGAGAGAGAGAGAGGAGAGAGAGAGAGAAAAAGGAGAGAGAGAGAGAGAAGAGGGGAAGAGAGGGGCGGGGCTGCAGAAAATATGAAAATCTTTGAGGGCATTAAAATAATATGGGGGATTTGTAAGGCATGACCATTTACTAAAATACAAGGTTAAGGAAAAGAATTATATTTATACGAAAAAAAAAGGGTAAAGGCGTTACCCTTGATCAATTTCGGTTAAAAAAAAGAAAAAGACAGAGAAGGAAACTATACTGGAAAAGGGGTCTTAGTGATCTAAACCCTAGAAAAAATGGGAAAAGGGAAAAAATGATAAGAATTCATATTCTAAGGGGAGCCTGGGTTATGCAAACCTGGAAAAAGGGTTTTGTGTGTGTGTTGTGTGTGTTTTGTGTGTGTGTGTTTGTGTGTGGTGTGTGTGGGTTTTTGGGGGTATTCATCTAGTTTTATTTTCTAGTTTTATTCTTAGTTTTTTTCAGGGCCTGAGCAAAGCTCGTATGGCCTCGTCTCCTATCAAAATTTTTTTTTTTTTATACATCCTTATAGTGCTTAGATTTTGGGGCCCAAGCCAGCACCCCGGGAGGCGGGTCACAAACCCGGCTAAAGCCCGGGTAAAACCCTTTATGATGGGGGGACAGTGGCTCGGGTTTTTTAAGGAAAAAACCCATCTGTTTCCGCCGCCCGGGGATCGAACCCCGGACTTCTGGGTTTTGAACCCAGCGTGCTTCCCCTACACTACGGGGTACCCCGTGTGTGTGGTGTTGTGTTGTGTGTGTGTGTGCGTGGCGTGCGTGGTGTTGAAAAAAAAAATCTACTACCATACTGTTAAAACTTGAACACATATTTAATCAATATTCCGACTTTTATCATTATTGTCACTAACATTGTCATTATTATTTACACTACAAAATACATCACTATCATCAGCATTATTATCATATCATCTTTTTCAGTAGGGGAATATCATACTTATCATCATCTCATCATCACAGGCAAAAAAAGAAAAGCACAGTACAATAGTGTGAAAGTAACACCCGCGCTAAAAAACTCACATTTTAAAGAAATTTAAAAGGAACAATGAAAAGAGAAACTGAGGGATAATATTTAACCAACTTTTTAAATATTATCGCATAACTTGATGATCTTTCTTCGGGTAAAAAAGCCAAGGTGGTTGGGAAGGGTTTCGTTACAGGGTGTTCGTGGACTGCCAAAAAAAGGGGGATTTCACACCTTACAGTAACACTTAAATTTTTTTTAACCCCTTTACGACCCGATATTTCCTTTTCCATATAAAATGTCTCTTTTTAGCCCTAAAAATTTCGAAAATTGACGCATATACCAAAATTTATTGTCGCAAGGGTACTAAAACAGGTCATATCTATTAAAATGTTTATATTCACTAAAAAAACATCAATGGGGCCAAAATACAAAGTAAAATTACGGCTGGGTCTCAAGGGGGTTTAAAAGGAGCAAATCCAAGGGAAAAATTAAGGGGCCCGCTACTGCCAGCCCCCCATACAGTACAAAATAAAATAAATTAAAAAAGGGGGGAGGGTAATCTACTTTTTGTAAAATAAAGATAGTGTCTTTCATGCCTGCCGATGACCTTTGTTTACATTCCTGTTTTGTAATGTTGTATAAGTTACGTCAAATAACAACAAATATTTAAATATTAGCAAGGTCATGCATCGCCTCCCCTTTTTTCCTATTTTCTCCTCCCTTTTTGTTTTGAAAGATTATGTGTCACCCTAAAAGGGGTCCCCCATAACCTCATCCCGTAAAAAATATGTGTGTGTGGTGTGTGTGTGGTGTGTGTGTGTTTTGGGTGTGTGGGTGTGTGTGTGGTGGTGTATTCATCTAGTTGTTTTTAAGGGCCAAGATGCCGTGGGGCCCCGCTTCCATATCAACTTTTTATCTTTCTCTTTGGGGTACCCCGTGGGCCCAATGAAAGTGAAATATAGATTTTTTCGAATTTGGCAGGGTGTTTTTTATGAAAAAATTGAATTTAAGGGTGGTTTGTCCACTTAAACTTTTGGTTAGCACTTTTTACTAGAAAAAAATGGTTTTTTATATTTATAGCAAACATAGCTTAGCCCCCTAAAGAAAACGGCTTCATTTCCACCTATTCAATTCTTGATCGTCTTTTTCAGGAGGGTTCTCCTTGTAAAAAGTGGTCAAACCCCCGCACAACAGAGCTCTGGACCCAAGTTGGCCCCCTTTTGTTGGCGGGGGCGAGAGTTTGCTGAGAGTGGGGTGCCTAGTATCGCGGCGGGGATAAAAGGGGGGAATCCTTCCCCAAAGCTCGCGGATCCGGGAGGGTGTTGACAAGCGGGGGTCCCCAGTGAGAGACTTGCGAAGATCTGCCCCCCCTGGGCTTGCCCAGGGGAAAAAATAAAACGCCAGTTTGCACCTCCAGGGGTTGTTATTGACCCGGTCCGTGACCAGAAGGATGATCTTTTTTGGGAAAGAAGGTTAGTGAAGGGGTGAAACAGAGCAACAAAACAGTAAAGGAATTCGTGGAGAAGAATAGGACGGGTGTTTGACATAAGGGTTTGCCCTACCCTTTCCTCTGCAAGGACCAGAACCACTGCCCAAACCCCCCACTGTGCCCGCGGGCACACGTGCGTGTGACTCCCCCTGCCCAGCAAAGCCCCACTTTAACCGGGAAGTGGCTGTACTCCCAAGATCAAAGTTGGGAGAGAGGCAATGATGAGACAGGGGTAGACAAATGAACGCATAGACAAGTGAAAGAGCAAAGGAAAGCTTTGGGAAGAGGGGCAAGCGAAAAACAGAAGCAAAAATAAAAGGTCAGATGTCTTGAGCTGCGGGAGAGATGTTCCTGGCCGGCTAAAGTCACCGGATTTGAGGATGGGACGGAGAGTCGTTCCCCCTGCCACTCAGAGAAAGAGGCAGGACAAAGGAGGCTGCCATACTGGAAACCACTGCTGGGGGAGAGGCTGGGGTCCCTGGCACCCCTTGTATGCAGTATTTGGACAGCCGCTGAAAGAAGAAACACAATGCCACCCGGGAACGGGCGCTGGCAGCACCGGGTTTCCCGTTCCCCCAAACGCTGCTGCTGCCTTGGTTTCTGGATTCCTCCGGACCTTATCGTTGAGGGCCACCCTCTCCGACATGCGTACCGGGTCTGTGTCCTAACAGCTGAGGAGGGCCGGCAGGATCCCAGGGCTGGGGGGGCCGGGACCTTGACCGGGGGAACACCGGGGTAAAAAATAGTGGATGGGTTACGATGGGGGGAAAGGAAAGACCGGGGGGTGTTCCCCGCAGCTAGGGGGAAAACTGCACCCAAGTTATAAAGGGAGGAGCATGTGTCGTGACAGGGGAGCCCATCTGAAGGTCCCTTTGCACTTTGTACCAAGGGGAACCCGGGGTCACCTGAGAAGCCGCTTCAAGGGGGCTCGGCTCTCTATGATCTGCGGTGACATACGACTCCCCCGAAAACTGATCTACTGAAAGGGGTGACTCAACGGGGCCCAAAACACGGGGTGGAAGGGTGGTACTCCCCCCCTTTTTGGAAAAGATGCGGGGGGACGCAAGCTCTTCTGGGTATTCTTTTTGCACACAAACGGTTCCCCCTCCCCACCTTTATCACCGCACGACGGGGTCTACTCGTCTGACACTGGCTTCACGGGTCCAGTGTACGTCCCCGCTTCCAGCGGAATGAGATGCAGTAAACCCCCGAGTTTTAAGGAGTGCCAGGGGGTGAAGTTCACGGAGTACCGAGTATATCCCGGCAAACATGCCACGACCACGGGTTCCTACCACTGGTTTCCGGCTGTGAAGCGGGGCGTTTTCCCGTCCAGCTGCAGGGAATCAAGTTGGGAAGGGTTCCACTCCCGATGGCTACCCAGGCCCCGTCGGTCGGTAATGTAGAAAAAGCATGACTGACTGGCAAAGAACTAACACCCCGGAAATCCTAGTCAGTATCCCGCGGTGTACTTCAAAATCTACTAACATCAAGTTCACCCCCAAAACTAGAGGAGGCCCCAAGCACTCCCCACGCAGCTCGAGTAATGAGTCGCACCCCCAAAAAGGGCCAAAAAGCTGTGACTTCTACGTGGGACGGGGCATGGTCGCACATCAAAATTTCCTCCTCTCGCGTGGCGAGTAGATGAAGACGACCGCGTTCGCCTTTACCCCAATTTTTAAGCTGAGGGGTGGCGGGGGGTATTGGGAACCAGTGAAGACCCTTGCATCACACCCAAGCTGAAAAGGCGTCCCCCCTTGCAGACCTGATCAAATGCAGCTGGCCCGGGGCACGAGCCGGCATTCCCTTTCCTTGCCGGGGGTCAGGCCCGGAGATCCTGGTCAAACCGTACGAGGTTCCGGGGTTCTCTATCTACACTCAAGCACCCAAAGAGTCGTGAAGGGGGTGCAGAGGCTGCGGCAGCAGGGTGAGGCCAGGCCAAGAAAGGGTTCTCCGGGTCGGGGCCCACCCCGGGAGACCTGCCCCGCTTTAGTCTAAGAAGGGCTGAGGGGCACCGGGTTTTGGCCACGTAGAGGGTGTGGACTGTGATGTTCCTGATGAAAAACTGATCAGAAAACTTACCACGCTATCTTTGGAACTCATATTGGGGGGGATGAAAAAAAACAGGCCAAACCGGACATGCGTACTCATTTAAAATTATTCGATAAGAGGAATATAAAAATGCGATTTTTCATAGTAAGAATTGCTCAAATGCAAAAAAAGGAATAGATAAAAACGTCTTAAAATTTCCCTTTTACATAGGAAATTGGCATCCAAGTTGGAAAAAGAATTTTTGTTTTTAGGGCGTCCCCTAAAATTCCCCTTTGTGCTTTGTGTTGGGCCCAAACCAGCACCCCGGGAGCAGGTCACAACCCCCGGGAAAAACCCCGTACCCATTCACTGCTGGGGGGGTTAGGGTCTTAAGGAAAAAACCCCCTCTATTTTCCCTGTGTGTGTGTGTGTGGTTGGTGGTGTGGTGTTGGGGGGTGTTGGTGTGGTATGTGTATGTGTGTGTGTGTTGGTTTTGTGTGTTGTGTGTGTGTGGTGTGTGTGGTTTTGTGTGGTTTGTATGTGTGTTTTTTGGTGTGTTAATACAATTTGCGGCATGAACTCGAAAACTTCACCGGGCTCGTTTTAACCCCCCAAACATAAATGAAATTTTTAAGTTAAAACCCCATAAAAATTATGAAAAAAAAGTCGAATAATGAAGAAAAACCCGACAACTCTTGTAACGATGCAAATGCCCCAGTAAAAAAATGAACTATGTTTTCTCTTTTATTTCTTGGGGTTTCTTTCCAATAAAGTGAGCGAAAAAATTACAGTTTTTTTCGATGGGTACAAGCGGAGGGGTTTGTTTCTGCCCGTGCGTGGGGGTCAAAGGGAGAGAAGGCTTGGGAACCCCTTTTCTGTGAATTCTACCCCATATAAACGTAAAAAAGCCGGCGGGAAGGGAAAATGCACGTATTGCAGTCATTTAAACGACCTATTTATACAGGATAGGGAAAAACAGGGGAGGTGCGAGGGAGAAAGAAAAACCAAAAGATGTTTCTTTAAGTTTTCTTTTTAATAAATGAAGGGAAAAATTTAGTGTAAGGCAAAATGATATTTTTCTTGTTTTGTTATACTACTAAAAAAACAGGCTACGACATGGATACTCTAATAAAGGGAACCAAAACTGCAAAAAACGGTAAAAAAAACAATAAAAAAATAATATTTGCAAAAAAGGTGTCGATGTAAATATATGAATATAATAAAACAAAGAAAACAGCCATTGAAAAAAATAGAAGCATTAATAAGTCACTACATTCAGTCATCATTGTGTAAAACTATTTCACAAAAGGGAACTTTCTTTGAGGGTATGTAATATTGCAAAAAACCTAAAAAAAATATTTTAATTTTTCGAAACCAAACCGAAACCGATCCTTTCCCCCTTTTGGGGGTATCTGTAAAACAATCCCGGGATGGGAAAGGCCAAGGGGCGCCACAAGGTTTGTGGCTGGGGGAAGTTATGCTTCCTGCCAAGAGTTTTCTTGGTAGGGGAAAGGAGCCTGATGGAGACTACGGGGTAAACCCCCGGGATGGCGACGTAGGGGGGCGGGGCGACGGGCCCCCCCGGGGTATCTCCCAATGATTGTTTGATTAAATACGTATACGAGAAAAATAAAGGGCAAATAAAGCTATGAAGCTTTTAATTCTTGTTGTCCGTGTTTAATTAATTTTGCGCTCTTTTAATTGTTATCCGTGTACAGTACAGGTAGGGTGAGGTGGCCCCTTTATGGAAAACAAGTTTCACAAATTGATGGGCTTTTTTTTAAGCGATTTAATAAACCTTAATTATCCTTTAAGCCAAAATCACTGCCTTCCTAAAAACTCTTCCCCTATATTTAATTCCCTTAATAACTGGGGTGGTGGTAATGAAAAATAATTTGGACGATCTTTCCGGTGAGGGCTAATGATGAACTGATGGGGGAATGAATGGAGATGTGTAGAGAAGAGAAGAGAGAAGAAGAAGAGAGGAGAGAGAGAGAGAAAAGAGAGAGAGAGAAGAGAGAGAGAAAAGGAGAGAGAGAAGAGAAGAGGAGAGAGAGAGAGAAGAAAAAAGAGAAAGAGAAAGAGAAAAAAAAAAAGGAGGAAAAAAAAAAATGAAAAATAGCAAAAAAATACAAAAACGAAGAACAGACAGCTTCCTATGACAAAGAATAAGGCGGTGTGAGGACGGGGAGACAGAGTGTAGTGACAAATGAGCCGTGTGTGTGAGAGGGGCAATACATTTTTGAAGGTCTGTATTCGGGCTATTACGCTGTGTGGTGGTGGTGTGTGTGTGTGTGTTTTGTTGTGTGTGTGTTGTGTGTGTGCGTGCGTCGTGCGTGCGTGCGTGCGTGCGGTGTGGTGCGTGCGTGCGGCTGTTGCTGCGTGCGGCGTGCTGGCGTGTGTGTGTGTGGTGTGGTGTTGTGGTGTGTGTGTTGGTGTGTGGGTGGTGTGTGTGTGTGGTGGTGTGGAAAATCAGAGCGAATCAAAATAGAGAAAAAAACACCACACACACCACCCACACACACACACAACACACACACCCAAAACCACACCACACCACACACACAACACACACAACCCCCACACACACATTATATATATTCAACAACTTTTAAAATTAAAAATGTTTTACAAACCTCAAACAAAACATGGGAGCCCCTCATAAAAAAAAAAAAATAAAATTGTCAAGATATTTCAGTCTTAAAATAATGTTTTAAAATTATCTTATCTTTAAATAATGACACGATGTCATTATTTGATGTCATATGATGCTGACAGTCTTGCAAGTGTTATGGTGACAGGGTGGGGGGAGGCAGAGGTGTAGATCAGGAGGCGAGCAATGCGCTGACTTACCATTGCTGGAGTCCATGAACAAGTTACGGCGCTCAATATCAAAACGAGGCGCTGCTATCTCCCTTATTAGACAGCTATGAGAGAGAGAGAAAGAGAAAGAGAAAGAGAAAGAGAAAGAGAAAGAGAAAGAGAAAGGGGAGAGAGAGGAGAGAGAAGAGAACAAAAATAGATCATGGAAATCTCGCTTTTTTTTCGTATATTTTCACCTTTTCCAGCGGATAGCCCAGATTTAAGCTATTCAAATTTACGTAATTCAGGCCTTGTAAAAAAGATAATATATGCATCCAAACATAATAGTTAATACACGTTTTTGATAAAAAAAGAGATGATATGACACATTAATGATATTCAGTTGTAAATTCAGTTCAGTTAGTTGCATCAGTTGCATTTTTACACTTCCATATTTCTTTAGGGTCACCGCGGCTCGCCACTCCCTTCTGCCCTCATTGCCCGGCCACTCTAAATCTTCCTCTGAGCGACGCCCTGGTCCCCGCCCGCCGCTGCTCCTTATCAGGGCAATATTGGAGGCTGTAACCTGTGATTGGCTTCTGTAATGTAGGGTCACGTTAGTATTTTGCATCCATGGGAAAGTGGCGTTGGTTTGGGGGAGGTGGTACAAGTGGTGTAGTGGTTTTAATAAAGTGGTGGTGGTACAAGTGGTGGTGGTGGAGGAACAAGTGGTGGTGGTGGTGGTACAAGTGGTGGTGGGGGAGGGACAAGTGGTGGTGGTGGGGGGTAAAAAGTGGTGGAGGTGGAGTACAAGTGGTGGTGGTGGAGGTAAAAAGTGGTTTGGTGGTGGAGGTAACAGTGGTTGGTGGTGGAGGTACAAGTGGTGGTGGTGAGGGACAAGTGGTGGTGGGGGAGGGACAAGTGGTGGTGGTGGAGGTACAAGTGGTGGTGGTGGAGGTACAAGTGGTGGTGGTGGAGGTACAAGTGGGGTGGTGGAGGTACAAGTGGTGGGGGTGGTGGTACAAGTGGTGGGTGGTGGTGGTACAAGTGGGTGGTGGAGGAACAAGTGGTGGTGGGGGTGGTACAAGTGGTGGTGGTGGGGGTACAAGTGGTGGTGGTGGAGGTACAAGTGGTGGTGGTGGTGGAGGAACAAGTGGTGGTGGTGGTGGTACAAGTGGTGGTGGTGGAGGACCCAAATGGTGGTGGTGGTGGTGGTACAAGTGGTGGGGATGGAGTACAAGTGGTGGGTGGTGGAGGAACAAGTGGTGGTGGTGGTGGTGGTGGTGGTACAAGTGAGGGTGGTACAAGTTGTGGTGGTGGAGGTAAAGTGGTGGTGGTGGTGGTACAAGTGGTGGTGGGGGTGGTACAAGTGGTTTGGGGGGTGGTGGTACAAGTGGTGGTTGTGGTGGTGTACAAGTGAGGGTGTACAAGTTGTGGTGGTGGAGGTACAAGTTTGTGGTGGTGGTGGTACAAGTGGTGGTGGTGGTACAAGTGGGGTGGTGGTGGTACAGTGGTTGCTGTACAAGTGGTGGTATAGTGATGGTGGGACAAGTGGTTGCTGTACAAGTGGTGGTGGTTAGTAGTGGTTTGGGGGTACAAAATGGTGGTGGTGGTTTCAAGTGGTGGTGGTGGTACAAGTGGGGGTGGTGGTGGTACAAGTGGTTGCTGTACAAGTGGTGGTGGTAGTAGTGATGGTGGTAAAAAGTGGTTGCTGTACAAATGGTTGGGGGTAGTAGTGATGGTGGTACAAGTAGTTGCTGTACAAGTGGTGGTGGTAGTAGTGATGGTGGTACAAGTGGTTTCTGTACAAATGGTGGTGGTACAAGTATTGCGTACAAGTGGTGGTGGTAGTGGGTGGTGGGACAAGTGGTTGCTGACAAGTGGGTGGTATATGATGGTGGTACAAGTGGTTGCTGTCAAGTGGTTGGTAGTGTGATGGGGGACAAATAGTTTCTGTACAAGTGGTGGTGGTAGTGGGGGTGGGTGGGTTACAAGTGGTGTG
>JACEEZ010011522.1:0-15668 GCA_016584305.1 Chionoecetes opilio
TCTAACAAAGGTTTTAAATTTTTTTTCCCCTTCCTGAATGCCGGAAAACCAAACCCCCTTTACCACATGTCTGGGGACGTCTGACTAAGCAAATAAACTTTAGAATAACCTCACTTTTTCTACTTTTAAAAACCCCCCTTGGGTAATGAATCCTAACACCCTTTACCTAATTTCAAGCCTAATCGTACCCTCCCGAGTTTCACGCTATGCGGTTTCGCGCGGGTCCTAAATTTTACCATCCGCATTCCCCCATTATCTCCCCGAGTTTCGCACTGTTGTACATGTTTTTTTTGTGTGTGGTGTGTGGGGTTTGTTATTTCCCTATTTTGTAACATACAGGAAAAGAGCTATGCTCTACTTCCCGTCCCCAAAAATCTACTATTATCCAGCTTCCCTTTGAAGCCCCTAATACTTCTTGCATTAATCATTTTTGATAAAGGGTTGTTCCGGGTTCTATGCTTCTATAGGGGAAGCTGTATTTTTTTATGCCCTTTTGCATTTTTCCTTTTCAATTTCTTCTCAGACCTCTTGCACTTCTATCGCCCACAAAAACAGATCTTCTCTAAAATTTTTTTCCACCCCCTTGAGCTCTTAACTGCTAAAATCCCCCCTTTCTTTTTTTTCTCAAGATTTTGGAGTTTTAGTTTTGAAATCTTTCTTCATATGGTAAATCTCTCAGGTTTGGACCCTTTTTTGGGGGCCTCTTTGTATTTTAAATCTTCCTTATATCCTTTTTTTTATGTGGTGACCAAACATCCGCATTTTCCCAAACCTTTGGGGTCGAATCAAAGATGTTTAAATTTTCTTAATCATCTCTTCATCCAGATATTTGAATGCCTTCTTATTTTCCCTCAGCAACTGATATGTATCCCCTGTACTTGTTTTATGCTTCTCTGGTGAAAAATTGCCGTAATCCTACCCCCAATTTTTTCGACCTTTTTTTTTGTTTTTCCATTCTTTTCCCCATCGAATACTTTCCTCTCTTTCTTTTTGCTACTCCCCTTTCCCATCATTTTACACTTTTTAGCATTAAACTCCTTTCCCCCATAGTTGGCTCCATCTAAAATCTATCTAGACCCCTTTTGAAAATCCTCACAGTCCTTTTTACTTTCTACTTTTCTTATAATTAGCATCATCAGCAAATAAACCATATAACATTTCTCCTTCTGTCTATCTTTTACGGCCCAAGAACTTTTTGGGGGCCAAACCCCTTTTGAGGAACCCCACTTTCACCTGCCCATTCTGCTTCGATCTTTTATTACTGTTCTCTCTCTCTGTTGCAAAAAAAGTTTCCACCACTTCAGCAAACCCCCTTTCATCCTCCTACATTTCTAGCTTTAGAGCATCTCTTATGAGGTCCCTTTTTTAAAATGCCTTCTTTGGTAAATATAGAATCGACCCCCCCTCTTTTTCCCGTGTCACATCGTCACCGGTAAAAGCTTAATAAATTCTTTGTACATGACTTCCTCCCTAAACCAAAAATGGCCACCGAGTGGTTTGTCCTTCAAATTTTTTAAACCCTGCCCCTTCAAAATTTTTCAACTTTTTTGCCATACGCTTTTTAATATACGGGCCCTGTAATTAGTGTTTTTCTTTGCCCCTTTTGGGAAATTGGCAAAATATTTGTCTTTTTCCCAAATAAAGTGGGACTCTGCTCTCCTTGAGTAAACCCTCTAATTACACTTTTTAACTTTCCGCTAGGGGGGCCCTACTGCCTCTTTCATTACCCTTTTACACTCCATCTGGCCCCGGGGCTTTTCCCCCAATCTTGACTTTCCTTTTACCTTTTACTTCTATTACCTACTTTATGTCTTCCATTATTTTTTTTTGCTATTATTTTTTCTTTTTAAAAATTCATTTTCTCTGAAATACAGTCTGTAAACACTTATTCATCACCTCAGCCGTTTTTTGCTTTTCTACACAAACCTTCACCTTCAGTTTACTATTCCTTCCTTTTTTTTCATTTTCCTTGAAATATCTAGAAAAGTTTCGGTTCGTTCTTCATTTTTTATTTTTTTTCCCTCTCATAGTTACTTTCTTCTTCTCTTCGGATTCTTACATATTCATTTTAGTTTTTTTGTACTTCTCCCAAAGGTTGATACCCCCTTTTTTTCCTCCAACATTCCATTTTTTTTTCTCTTTAGTTTTTCAAATTCACTTTTTCTTTTAAAAACCATTCATATTTTTTCTTTTCTCTGAACTACCGGGAACATAACTTTTTATTCCTTCGTAAAAATTTCATAAACTCACCTTTTTTCTGGGTACCCCTTGCTGATGGAAATTACTCCAGTCTGTCTCCCCGAAAAATGTTCTTAATCCGAAAAGTTGTTTTTCCCATAATTGATCTTCCTTTCTTGTTTTTTTTCTTCCCCCCTCTTTTTTGCTATCATTTATTTAAAATTCAATAAGTACATGGTCGCTCTTTCCAAGTGGGCACTGAAAATTTACTTACTAATTACTTTCAGTTTTTTCGTCAAAGTGGGTCTAGTCTTGATGGTTCTTCGCTACCTCTAAATCTTGTGTTTTTTTTAACCCATGGTCATGATGTTATTCATTACCAAACCCAAAAATATCCCACCCATGAGCTTCTCCTCCTTCAGTATCCCCATTCTTCCCAGCAAACTTCTTTTCTTTAAAAATCCCCTCAAAATTATGTTCTCACAATTTTTCCATCGTATTCTTTAAACTTTGCTTGTATCTCTTATATTTTTCCATACTTTCCTCCCCAGGAATTTTTCTTAGGGGAACGATCGGTACTAAATCTCTATTTTTCCTTTTTTTTATCACCAAACCCCCTTCAACACCTCTGCCATTCCATTCCTTTTACCCATTTTTACTACCACTCCTTCCTTGTTCACCCTTACACCACCCCCCTTTTTCTATTTCGGTTTTGTTCCCTACATTTTAAATTTCCTCTCCAAAATGGCACATCCTCAGAACACCACTTCATTTTACTAGACCTAATAGCTGGTTTTTTGGCTCTCGGTAAACGTTTACTTCTGTTATGTTGACATAGCCCATTTATATTTTTGTACATACCTGCCCTCCTTTTTTTTTCCCTTTTTCTGTCTCTCTTATTCTTTGTGGTTTTGTGTGTGCCTAAATGCCGTTAACGTGACCTCGGGGGGGGGGAGGGAGGCCCTGGGGGTTCCCCCGAGGCTGTGATGCTTTTCCCTCGTCCGGGGTGGTGAGGCGGGTTTTTTTGTAAAAGAGGGTCTTTTGATTAGAGGGTTTATGTCGCCCCCCTTGGCCTCCGATGCACTCCCAAAAGAATAGAGTTAAAAGGGCACATGTGGGTGTTTTAGGCCCCAACGGTGCGAAAAGATTTTTACCTTTTCGGTAATATCAAGATCAAATATCGCTAAAGAGGTAAAAAGTCATTGTCAGATGGAAAATGGGTTTCAAACGTGTGTGATGTGGAACAGGAGTGGATAAAAATGTGGAGAAAATTTAGCTGGGAAGTGAACAGTATGAATTTCAGAACAAAAATGTTGGGGGTAGTGGTAAAGAAGTCAAGTGGGAAAAATGGGGAAGATAGAACAGGGGGTGGGTAGGCAGATGGAGTCCCCCTGGGGTTTTGGGTTGATGGGGGAGTGACAGTCTGTGGCTAAAAAAAAAAAAATTCTTGGAGAATTCTTGGGGAACAGCATGGAGAGAAAGAGAGGCAGGGGGCCCCTCAGTGATGGGGGGCCCCGTGTGAAAGTGATGCAGAGGGAGGAATGGGGGAAAAAAGAAACACCCAGTTTTTTCTTCCCCTTTTGCTTCTTCCCAAAAAGAATACTATGTGTGTGGGAGAACGCCGGACCCCAAAAAAATTTCACCCACAGCATCACGGGTGATCCCCCAATCAAAACTCAAGCTCGTAGGTCCTCTTTCCCTCCTCCCTTCCCCCTTTCCCGTCCTCAGTTTTTATGACCACCCCGGGAGGGGGTCACAAACCCCGGCTAACACCCGGTACCCCAAACACTGCGGGTGGGAAAGGGGCCGGCATTTTGGGGTATTTTTGGGTGGAGAAAATGGTTTATTAGCCGTAAATATGTTACACCCCGCAGGTTAAATAAGAATTTTTTCTGTGTTTTTTAATACCCAAGTTTCGGATCCCCAATTTTAGCGCTATGCCTTGTGAAGAAAGAAACGCCAAACCGGGAGGGTACGTACCTGTTTCCTAGGACGGAGGGCTGACCTTACCCTCATTTTCCCAAAACTTTTTTTACCTTCTGACCTTTCAATGATAATTGCATTTAGTGTACCTATTACCAGGATTTTTTTTTCCAACATTAATTAGTACATTGCAACATTAAATTCCATCTGCCATTTGACTGCCCACTCGTTTAAATTTCTAAATTCCCCCAAACCCTTTTTCATCACTGTATCTAAAAACCTACCTATGTTAGTATACAGCAAAATTGCTGATATCACTGCTAAACCAACTCTCTAAGTCGTTAATGTAAAAAAAAAAAATAGTAATGGTCCCCCAAAAAGACCCCCGTGGAAACCCCTTGTTCCTTCCCCACCTTCCATTCTATTTGAACCATTAAATTTTAACCCTTTTTTTGCCTATCACTTGCCAAAATCTAAACCAAAAAAGAACCCTCCCATCTATTTCCCTGTGCCTTAACCTTATATAAATCTCTTGTGTGGTACTTTGTCAAATGCGTTTCTAAATCCAGGTAACAAACAAATCATCACATTACTGCCCCCTTTAAACTTTTCTATAAAAACTCAATAAATTGGTGAGACATGATCTACCCTTGGTGAATCCATGTTGTGATCATTTTCCGCTATGCCTCTAAATCTCTCCAATGTTTTTTGCAATAACAGATTCCAAAATTTTTTCCTACCACTGACTCAGGCCCAAAGGTCATAAATTTTCTTAAACCTCTTCTCCCTCTTAAATAAGGAATACATCTCCCTTTTTCCACATTAAAGGCACCCCCCCTAATTAAACCCAATTCCGAAAAGTGCACTAACACTCCCTAACAACCCCTTTGCATTTTTTAATACCTTTGGGATAAACTTCATCTGGTCCTGATGACTTAAACTTCTTCATTTCATCTGCTATTTCTTATAGAAGATTATTTCTTATATATATAAACACTTAAGAAATAATCATTTAAAATATTACACATATCCTCATCAGAACTTATAATCTCCCCCTGATCTATTTTTTAACGGACCCACCAATTCCTTACTTTCTGTCTTATAGACCTAAAAAAATCCCTTAGGATTGGTTTTTGCCTGGCCAGCAACCTTAATCTCATAGTTTTTCTTTGCTGTTCTTGTTAACTTCTTGACTGTCCTTGTATAGTTTTTCTTTGCTGTTCTTGTTAACTTCTTGACTGTCCTTGTCCTAGCCATCACATTATACTGCTCACTACTCACCTGCCCTGCCTTAACCTTCTTATACATGTTACTTTTTAGTCCTATGTTGTGTTTTAAACTCGTAGTCCATTTGGGATCGTTTTTCCTTGACTATATCCATTTTGAATGACTAACCATGAGAAATTTAAAAACACACTGCACTTCACCATTTGCATTGATGCATGACTAAATCACCCATCCTGCCTTTCGTCCTCCTTCCAAACCACCAGTCCTCCCGTCCAAATCATGCAATGTTTGATTCATCTCTTGGCTATGTCCATCCTCGCACATAAAGTAATACAGGGGGGGGCTCTTCCCCCCCTTTGCTGCACTTCTGACCAGCAGAAATAGGTTTTTTTCTCTTTTTAAGAAACATAATAGGTGGTGGATAGCTGTTAGCTGGGTCTGGCTGCCAATTAGGAGATTGTTGCTATCATTTTTTTCTTATCCCCTTATGATTGGCTCTCCAACAAAAAAGATAGAGCTATGGATCTTATTTGGAAAGCCATGTGTCAGTCTGTTTTTGTTTTTTGTTTTTACATCTTGGCCTATAGCGCCTGTAGGCAGTGATCTCAAGGGGTGGGATGGTAGGCCCTGGAGGCTCACTTGAGGGCTGTGATGGTTGGCCCTCGCCCATGGTGGCACAAGCAGGATCTTTTTATAGTGATGCCTGTGATTACAGGCTCATGCCGCCCCCATGTGTCCTCCGATGCACTCACAATCGAAGGTAGAGTAAATGGGCAGCATGTGGGTGTTCTTAGGCCACTCGACAGTGCAGAAATATTTTAAGTGGATTTATGGGTCTCACTTGGGATCGAACTCGGGTCTTCGAGAACACCACCCGGTGACGCTAACCACTCTGCTACTGCCTCCCCTATTTACTGTGATGCGAAGCTAGATAGGCTACCTCTCAAGCCTTGTACAGGGTTTGTGGCTCAAGTACACTCCTTGGACCAAATTTTTGCTTAAAATACAGTGGAAGTCCCTTTATCCAGCATTCTGGTATCTGGCACCTGCCTGTATCCACCATATTATAGAAAAAAATACATTAGTTTTACAGTGAAAAACATAGTAAAAAAAATTACATTTATACATTTTGAAATTCCCTTTTGTGTTAGTATTTATTTATAAAATTATTACACTACACCATTGGGAGTATAATTTCTGTTTATTTAATTGGGTTCTGAGAAACTTTCTCTCTGAGTTTCTGTCACAAATCTCTACTTTCGGAGATATATAATGGTGTTGGTAGGAAGGAGAGTAAGATATGAAAATTAACTAACCAAACCCCATGATATGACTCACTAATTTATCCTAATTCAAACAAATCCCATGTTTTAACCTAACAAAAGCCACTTCCTTATTAAATATGTGTCCGCAGCATGGGACAAAAACAGAAGCGATGCAGGTCACAAGAAGAAAAGTGAGGCACAACTAAACACTAGTCTCTCTCCTCCCTATAAACAACATTGCCAGTGATCAGTAAAATATAGCATGCTTGAAAAAATTGGCAGTAAATTTTTACTCTAAGACCATTATTCTCTACACTTTTGGGAGTATGGTTTCTGTTTACCTAAATGGGTTCTGAGAAACTTTCTCTCTCTGAGTTTCCGTCGCAAATCAGTGCATTCGAAGATATATAATGTTGTTGGTAGGAAGGAGCGTGTATATAAGATATAAATATTAACCAACCTAACCCCACGTTTTGACTCATTAACCTAACCTAATTCAAACTAATCCCACGTTTTTACCTCCTGACGAAAGCTAAATCCTTATTAAATATGTATGCGGCAAGGGAAAAACAGAGGTGATGCAAGTCACAAGAAGAGTGACGCGCAAGTAAAAACCTGTCTCTTTCCTCCCTATGTCCAACATTTCATATCTCACAAAAGTATTGATTTGTGACAGAAGGTCATAGAGAAAGTTTCCCAGAATCCAATAAGGTAAACATAAACCATACTCCCAATTATTGTGTAGAGAATCTTGGTCCTCGAGTAAATTAATACCAAATTGGCTACTCCATGGCCATACCGCCATAGATCTGTGCCCAACCTTGGCCATCCCAGTCAAATTTTTCTGGCTCCGCCACTGCTACTATCTATAGTATCCAGACCCAAGCTAAGCAACTACTATGTGAATTTAAAAGGTAACTGCCACTCTTAAGGCTGCAGAAATTTTTGTTTTGTTTTTGTCTCTAAGTATGTATGGGTAGCTACACCTTGAGGATTTATTTATATAGTAGACCTTTCCATATCTGTAATTTTCCCATATCTGGCACACCCTTGGTCCCAATAATGCCATATAATCATTATTACATCCCATTCGGCCTGTTCTTAATTGTTTATACAGTAAGTTCTCTTATTTTTTACACTTATATTGTTTTTACAACAAAAAATATGCACTCTAACATTATATTTAGTAGAGTTGAAATCTTGTTCTTGTGTGATGTTTATGCTGAGCAAAATGCAACCTCACCATTAATAATTTTTTTAAATGGAAATATTATATTCAAATTACACAAAATTTACATTGTTTGCTTTCATGAACCTGACTTTGCGTTAAAAAAATAACAGACTGTATAACTAAATTATTTTAGTGCTTTTTGCTTTGGCATTTTGTTGTATGTGGTAGAAGAAAGATACCGAAAGGCTAAGAATTTGTCCAAAGATTTCTTATTTTCATAAAATCCTAAAAAAAAAATTGGCAGAGTCCCTTTAGATCCTATTGGGTAGGTGGATTCCACAGAATTTCAAATTACCTGCTTCAGCCATCAGTGCATTTGCTGCTATGAATCCTTTAAAAGCATTGGTTGCCTGCCTGACAACCAGTTCACCTTGTGTCAATCATAGGCCAATTACATGACTGACACATGAGCAAATTTCATTTGAGCATTTTAGCACCACATGCCCATTGTATACCTGCCTTTTTTTTTATTAATCATAATATCTACATGGAAGAAAACATGTGCATTTTTGTGTTGCAAAGTTATCTCACTGTGTACAGGGCAGCCCTCTATAAACCTTTTTTTCCTCACCCTACTCGTACACAGGACCGCTCCCTCAGGCCTTACTTATGCCTACCTGTCCAATGAAAGTGCTCCAGATCAATGCACGGGGCTGCACAGGGCAGCTGGTCAGTCACTTGTACCACCACCAACAACAACAATAGCAAGTTCCAAGCAACCCACAACCAATTGTCGGAAGAGTGGTGTTTCTCAACTAACATCAGGTAGTGTCTGCATTGCTTGAGTGTTGGAACATGGCCATGAGGAAAGTACAGTACCTTGTAAGATGCTGTCAGTGTAGCAGGTCCGTATACCAGGTTTTCGAAAACCACGTCTCTTGCACCATTGAAGCCCATTTTATGTGTTAATGTCGCTGCCCTGTTTCAAGATTAGGCCTAAACCACCCCTATTTACCCCACCTAGATCAAACTTAAGCATCGTCAAGTGGCCGGTCTACCTACATGTTGCCCAGGAGCCCTACCTTTTATGATGAGTGCATCGGAAGGCACTGGGGGCGTGAGTCTCTACAGGCGTCACTATGAAAATCCTGCCTAAGCCACCTCAGGCGCCAGTGTAGAGGTTTCAGCATTTAGGGTACCAAAATCTTGAGTAAAACACCTATACCTCATTAAATGGACGAGCTACGTTACTGGAAAATTGTGTGTGAAGTAAAAAATACATTAAGCGGACCCTATGCTCCCATTGATTATCCCATTGATTTCTTAAAATTCAAGAACAATTATGTGAGTAACTTCAATTTCGATAAAGTATTTACCTAGTTGTATTTTATAGGACCAGAGCTACACTCATATGGTCCCGTTTCCATATCTACATTTTATTTAGCTTAGTGCTGGCCAAAGCCACCACCAGGTCAGAAATAGTGAACTTTCATCTCATATAACGAACAAAGTTTGTTATATGTGAAAAGTTTGGATTCATCGGATATAGCAAACTATTGGATATAGCGTCACGCCCTTTCCCCCAATTGGTTCGTTACAGTGGGGGTTTACTGTATATATATATATATATATATATATATATATATATATATATATATATATATATATATATATATATATATATATATATATATATATATATATTACCCCCCCCCCTCCTTATGAAAATGCCCTTGGATATATATAAACTAATTTCTCAGCATGTTCGTGATGTATAGTAACAAATGTACGACCTTGAAATTTGAAATATTATGGAGCAAATGGCACATTATCACTGGCATATTGTGTAGAGAATGGAGTGAGGATGGCTGAGATGATAATTATAATGAATTTACCTGTTTCTAATTCAGGTTTGGAAGCTACAGGTATCCCACCACCATGTAGAACAAGAACATCTAAGCCACATACAGAAGTCAACATAGAAACACTTGCCGTCACTCCTGCTTCGTCCTGTGTGTCATTCACCCTCATGCCGGAGAACTACGAAATCATCCTTTGTATTGACATTGCTGAAACCAATGGAAAGTAAGGCTCAAAAGTGTGTGATTAGATTAATGATTATGATAACAAAGACTTTAATTTATTTGTTTTTCACTTATCTTCTACTTTAGTGTAACTGAAATGTGATTTACTTACCTATCCAATTTGTCTTGGGAATGAAGAAGTATCTTATAAATACAAATTGCACACAACTGTGAAGGTGTAGACGAAGAATGTCCGATGTATACATGGAACCTTCCAGTTAAGATTGTAATACTATAGTGAGAACTAGAACCTACCTCATTAGTTTATATTATAATACTTTACACCACATATTCCTGCAAGCCTTTATCGTCAGTCATACTCTAATTTTTTTAGGAATCTAGAATAAATTACCTTCTGCACCTCTTCTGCCATAGCATATCTTTTATGTTTTTCCACACACTGTAGTGCTCTCTTGAATTTGGCGAGTAATGGGCCAAAAAAGTGTCGCCAAATGCCAAATGTCACACGAATATTTCCGGAAAAAATCAAAATATTAGAAAAAAAATTCATGCGTTGTTGAACACTTGAGCAAGTTTGTGACAAAGTATTAAAAAGAAAGCAGAAAAAATTAAAGGGTTATGACTGATTTTATCCCCCCCCCTCCCCCCCGAAAAATATCCTTAAAGAAAATGTGTATAATATTCACTGGCATATGCAAACTGGCACCTCTCAGTCCCACTCTGTGAGACAGAGGGTCGTCTTAAGGCCTGAGTAGTGAGGGAGTAGAGGGAGAAGCTGGGTGTCGCTGCTCGTCTCTCAGCCTTCCACCATTCCTGCTCCCTCCATACCATTTACCATTTATTCAGCGCAGGATTGATCTACCTCACGCTCTCTACCTCCTCCACCACCATGCCGAGGACATCAAGGCATAAAGTGGCTCAGAAAGAGAGAATGCTGGCTGTAGTTCAGCAAACTGTCCATGCGCGTCTCTGACAATCAATCAATCAATCATTGGGGCATACGCCGGGGGGCGCGTCGCCTCGCCCACCCTACGACGCCACTCCCGGGGGTCACCATGCGCGAGTTCCCATGCAGGCTCCTTTCCCATACCAAGCAACTCTCGACAAGAAACATCAACTTGCCCCAGCCACGAGCCTTGTGGGCGACCCCTTGGCCTCCTCCACGCCGGATTGTCTCTTACAGATACAACCCGATGGGAAGGATCGGTTTCAGGGTAGCGTGCCACATGCCCATATAGCCGAAGTTGGCGCTGACGGACTATGCAGGTAATAGGCCTCGATTCAGTCTCACGGTGCAATCGCTGATTTGACACGTAATCATCCCAGCGATACCCCATGATTCTGCGAAGACACTTATTACCAAAGGCATTGATTCGTCTCTTCAAGTCACTATTTAGTGTCCATGTCTCACAACCATAGAGTAAGACAGGGATCACAAGCGACTTGAAGATCCGGATCTTTGTCCTCCTGCACAGGTACCGACAACGCCAAATACTCCCGCTGAGCAAGTCCATAACACCGTGGGCTATGCCAATCCGCCGTAAGGCTTCTTGACGTGACCCGCCGTCATTATGGACTGCGCTACCAAGGTATGTAAAACTTTCCAAGATCTCAATGTCCTCACCACATGCATGAACAGACTGTACTGCTTCATCTAGTAAGTCTCCAAACACCTGGACCTTGGTCTTGAGCCAGGAGACCTCAAGTCCCAAAGGCTTTGCCTCCTCGTGCAGCGCCTCGAGAGCCATCACCAGGACCTCCAGCGACTCAGCAAAGATTACTGCATCATCGGCAAAAACAAGATCAGTGATCTTGGTGTTGCCGACGGATGCTCCACAATCACTTTGATCTACAACCTTGTCCAATACCCAGTCCATACAAGCGTTGAAAAGTGATGGGGCAAGGACGCACCCTTGCCTCACTCCTGTATTCACAGGAAAGAAGCTGGATACACCTGCCCCACACTTCACAGCACTCTCAGTCCCAGAATACAGACCAGTTATCAAACCAATAGTCCTTGCAGGAATCCCTCGAAGTCGCAGAAGATCCCAGAGTGACTCACGATGCACTGAGTCAAACGCCTTCTTGAGATCAACATAGGCTGCAAGCATCCCCTGTCGAAACTCACGTCGGCGTTCGACCAGGACACGAAGCGCTAGGATACGGTCCGTTGTTGACTTACCAGGCGTGAACCCAGACTGCTGAGGTCTCTGATGCTTCACCAGATGACTGCGAATTCGTGTCAGCAATAGATGGGCAAGCACCTTGCCTGGTACGCTGAGCAGTGTAATACCGCGGTAATTGTTGCAGTCCTGACGGTCCCCTTTCCCTTTCCAGATAGGGACGACCAGCCCCCTTTTCCAGTCAGGAGGAATGGTACCTGATTGCCGCACGGCAGTCAGGACAGCATGCAACCCGCGGATCATGGCCTCACCCCCAGCTTTGAGGAGCTCCGCACTGATATTACAAACACCAGCTGCCTTTCCACCCCTCAACTTTGCTACAGCCTCTCTGACTTCGTCAAGAGAGGGTGCTCTTTCGTCAATGGGAGGATCGGCATCCACTGCCTGTAACCCAGTGGTGTGAAGCTGCTCAGTTGGAGGGTCCACCATGAACAACTGCCCAAAGTACTCAGCCCAACGAGCCATCTGCCCATCCATGTCCGACACGAGGCGCCCATCTGCTGTTCGAATAGCACTCGCCCGAGAAGGAGACTTGGAACGGAGCTTCTTCAGGGCTCGGTAGGCGGGTCGGAGGTCATTAGCGTTCAAATGACCCTCGACATCCTCAGCGAGACTCCTGACATACCTCTCCTTGTCTCTCCTCAGGAGGGTTCTAGTCCGGCATGACAGAGCCCTGTGCTGGTCCCGGTTCCCAGCCAGCCTGGCAGCGCGACTCTCCTCGATTTTCTCCAACGTCTCCGTCGAGACAAAACCACGCCTTGACCTCGGGTGCTCCCCAATACACTCCTTGGCAGCCTGTAGAGTTTCACGTTTGAAGGTATCCCACAGTTCTACAGGATCCCCGAGAGCACCGAGCACATCAAACCGATTTGAGACTGCCACCGCATACTCATGAGCACATGTCAAGTCCTTCAGTTTCTCAAGATGAAACACAGTATGGTTACCTCTTGAGATTCTTCTGGACTTGACATGAAGCTTAAGTGTAGCAACAACAAGTCTGTGATCTGTTCCAAAGAACTCAGCGCGTCTGACAGCTAGCACCCTTTTGTGACTAGTACCTTTTGCAAAAGGGGGGACCAGATACCAGCTATGTCATATAACACTTCAAGAGTGATAGACAGCGTGGCTGCGAGAGTAAACAAACAAACCAGCATCTGCTCAGATTCACTAAGCCTCGAGGTTTAAAGGGCGCACAGCTATTTAAACCGCGCGCCTTTAAACCTCTCTACTGAAAAATTTGCTTTTTTCCAATTTTTCTTTAATAACTTCGTCAATATTGTACCGAATTTAATAAACAATATATCATTGAAAAGAGGAATGAAGATGTGATTTTCTCATCTTTCGTTTTTTTTTCAATTTGGGTAAATATTTCCGAATAATAGCAAATACATTTATGAGATCCAAAAAAACTATAAAAAATTATAAACGCTTAAAAAGAATGAAATTCAAGATTCTTAAAAGATGAATCGTTTGGATATTTTGTAATGCATATTTGGTAATTTTTTCATCAGTGCAAGTCATTGGATAAGAACGTTATTAAGAGTTATATTAGGAGTAAATTTCTTTAAAAAAAGTTTTTTTTTTTAGTTATGTATCGAGCTATGGATCTGAAAATGAGCTTGGATTATTTCGGCATTAGCATACTTTAGACAAAAAATATCATGACAATGATTACTACCTGAGCTCCTCATGACTATGCTGAAGACTCTTCCTTACATTTTTCAACATCGTTCACCAGACCTCTTACTCCACCGAAATTAAATGATTCACAGAGAGATGCCACAGAGTGCCTATCTTCTGCTGATCTTCTTATAATTTCTGAATGGGGCAGAGCAAACTTTGTTATGTTCAATGCCTCAAAAACACAGTTTCTTCACTTATCTACTCTACATAACCTTCCAAACAACTATCCCCTCTTCTCTTCTACAATGACGCTCAACTGTCTCTCTCTTCTATAATAAACATTCTTTGGCTGTCCTTTACTAGAAACCTCAACTGGAAACTTCATATCTCATCTCTTGCTAAATCAGCTTCTAAGAAGTTAGGTGTCCTGTGGCATCTGCATCCAATTTTTTTTTCTCTTCCACATGCTTACTTTGTAGATGGGCCTTATCTGCCTTTCATTGGCGTATGCCTCTCATGTTTGGGGAAGATCCACTCCTACTGCTCTCCTAAGCAGGAGGAGTCTAAAGCTTTTCGTCTCATCAACTTCCCACTTTTAACTGACCGCAGTCTTAATTACCGCAGCATTGTTCCCTCTCTTACTGTCTTCTACCTTTATTTTCATGCTCATTGCTCTTCTGAATTTGATAACTGCATGCCTTCTCCCTCTTCTGCGGCCTCACTGCACAAGACTTTCTACTTATTCCCATGCTCATTCTGTCCATCTTACTAATGCAAGAGTTAACTTACATTTTCACTTTTTCGTCCCTTTTACTGGTAAACTTTGGAACTCTTCCTGTTTTTATTTTCCCAACTTCCTAAGACTTAAATTAGATTACTTCCAGAGGAGTAGAAAGACACCTCCCCAACTAAATTGGCTCACCACCAATTCAAAAGTCTCTTATTGTCTGCTTTATAGGGTCTGGCAACACAGCGGTCTTTTTTTATTTATTTTTTATTTCCCCGAACCAAACCCTTATGAAAAAAAAAAAAGACTGCATCACTCACCATGCAATTCGGGTGAAACCGAATGTCCGTTAAATTGAAGGGGTTAAAGGCTTTGTCCTTTAAATCTATAATCTGTTATAACAGGGTCCATAAAATCAAGTGTTGTGTGTACAGTAAACCCTCAAAATTAGCGAGGGATACGTTCCAACTCCCCTCGCTAATTCATGAATTTTGGCAATTCTTGACGCCTTCCTAAAGTGTGGGTGAAAAACTCTGTGGTGACGCCTTGCCATGCTGCACTATGAAGACTTTTGTGTATTAACACTCATTTTTTCAGTTTTTCTATCTGATTCATAATTATTTTGAAATATCTTGGTAGAAGAAGTAAGGGGGGGGGGGCATGGAGGCAAGGACCAACTACTAAAGGAGGTAAGGTAAAGATGGGAGCATATGCTAAGCTGCGCGTGGCATGCGGTGCTCATCTCCGTGGCATTAGCCCTTAGAGCCTGTGGTGGGTGAGAACCCATTACCCCGGGACACAGGACTAGTGTGACTCCCGGGTTACCACAGTTACCTTCCCCAGGTTACCCCAGGTACCCATTTATCAACCCCGAAAGGAAGGAAGAACAGCTGGGTGGGCTGGTCACCGACTTGCCCTGGCCCGGGATCGAACCAGGGCCCGCAGATTCGTAGCCAGGCACGCTAGCCACTGCACCACGGAGGCGACACTAAAGGAGGCGTGGTGGTAAAAGGTCAAGAAACACCAGTACATAGTAGTCTGTAATGTTAAAATTGTGCCAGTAGGTAGAAAGACTAAACTCTGTGTCATGCTCCATGGCTTCAACAATTTTCTGCATGCTCCGCCGAGTGTATAAGGCTTAACTTAACCATGTCAAATATTTTAACTTTGTCCTCTAGAGTCAAGGTATGCTTTATACACTTTGGTTTAGGCTTACCAGCTGCTGCAGAGGAAAGTCGTTTTGGAGACATGCTGTACTGTAATTATCACTTCACTCAGTTCCCGTGTTGAGAGAGCGAGCGTGACTGAGACGAGAAAGAGAAAGAC
>JACEEZ010011523.1:0-22631 GCA_016584305.1 Chionoecetes opilio
CTTGGTACACCGCCTTACTGTTATGCTCAACAATATGAAATATACAATCCGTGTAGCGTCTACTCGGTACGAATAATTTCCGAAGACAGTATTCGCGATAATCCCAATAACGTAATTATTACACTGTACTGTATATATTTTGGATACTCTATAACATTCAAGTGGTTAGTTCCACTCCTACCTGTTTTTTTCATAACTTTCACCTTGCTGGTATTATACAGCAAGGTGAAAGTTTACAAAAAAACAGGTAGGAGTGGAACTAACCAGTTGAGAATGTTATAGAGTATCCAAAATATATACAGTACAGTGTAATAATTACGTTATTGGGATTATGGAACTGTCGTCGAAATACATACAGAACTCTTTTTTACGTGGAAATTATTCCGGTAGACGCGAGTTCCAGCTACACTGTATTGTATGATGTGTCAGTATTGTTGAAGCATATACATTGTACTACAGGCATTGTAGGATAGTTGTTTCAGGCACTTCCATACATTCTGCCATATATTACACATTATTCTGTGTTTGTGGTGACACTTGCTATTAAACTACACACACTAACCTCATCACATTGTCTACGGAATAATTTATTGTGTAGATATATAGACAGATGTAAAAACAGTTGATGAAGGAGACACGGGCTGGGAAGTGAGTACTTTATTCCTGACTAGTTTTGACTCTACTGGGCATCTTTGGAGGATTATGGCTCGCAGCCCAACTGTCATATATATATATATCCCTCAGAGGGGACTAATGTCTGCCTATGAAGGCAGTGATTGATGGTAAGGGGTTGACCCAATCACTGCCTTCATAGGCAGCTAGTAGTCCCCTTCGAGGCATATAAATATAGGACAGTCAGCCTGCGAGCCAAATTCCTCCGAAGAAGCCCAGTAGAGGCGAAACTACTCAGGAAGAAAGTACTCAAAGTACTTCCCAGCCCGTGTCTCCTTGTTCACCTGTTTTTACTAATTTATTGTTTGCTAACAGTGAATATTTACAGCTGGCCACAAAGTTATCTGCTCTATAGGTCTTGATGGTGGCATATTTAAGTGGTAAACAATTTGACAGCAATGTCGTCCTTTATTAAACATAGCATTAAACTCAAGTGTTTATTGAATCAGAAATTCTTTCATCATGACTTTAGGGAAAGCAGAAATTAGTAGGATGAAAGGGTCGGGAGTGCACACAATATGCTTTTGCTTTAATTTTTGTTTATTTGTCAATAAGGGTTAGAAAAAAAATGACTCTATAATTTTTGATTCAAAATTTCTAAACCTAAAATTCAGAATTTTGAATTCACATGTGGAGCAAACTGTTCCTTATCACTTAAACATAAGTTTCCTTTATTGTTCTTTGTTAATGCTTGGTTTGGTCCTTTTATAAGGGGCATCATTTTATTTGTTAATTATGAAAGTAATAATTAGCTTATTCCTTTTAATTTTTTGTGAGGAGCTACAAAACCGGGTTATTCCTTGCAGAAGTATGCCCTTTTTCACCTTACGGGGAACCCCTTAGTGGGCCCCTCCAGCTTAGTGTGGGCCCCCCACCTAAGGGAAATTTCGTGCTGCCCAGTCCCCCCGTAAACCCACCCTGGGGATTAGCTTCAATCTCCCTCCTAGGCCACCTATGCCCCGCTACGGGGAACACGTTTGATTGCAGCAGTCACCCCTTTTACAATAAAATTTCAATCAAATGTTATGTACGCGAAATCCAGCAGGATGCTTGGGGCAAGCCATGGCTGCCCATTAAATCCTTTGAAAAAGTGAAAGCTATTTTTGTTTTTCAGTGTATTTCCCTTTTGGTTTTGGTGTGTGTGTAATGTGTGTGTTTGTGTGTGTGGGTATATTGTGTGGTGTGTGTTTTGTGTATAAACTTATGATTAACTTGTTTTAAGGGGAAATATAACATAAAAATTTTTTCCGATTTTTTTTGACAAAAGCTTAGTTTTTTTTCCCTTTAAAATTTTAAGAAAGGGGAGAATGGAAAATTTATAGGGAAATGGGAAAGAAACCCAACCCCGGGAAGCAAAGAAAAAAAATTTTTTGGCAGGAAAACAGAGGTAGGTCGTTATAGGCCCCTGTTGCCAGTCGCTTCCCCGCGGCTGCAGGGGGTTCTAATTTTAAAGGGATTGTGCTCATCTCAGCAGAATTTCATATTTTTTTTCCCCGGCTTGTAAAGGAAAGAAATATATAGTATGAGTCGACAGGGGCATGATTATGATTTTTAATCAAAAAAATCATAATCAAAGGCTTGTTTACATAACCCCATAATCAAATCACAACAAAAGTTAAGCAACAGGTATAATCTAATCAAATAGAAGGCAGTTTTAAATCATAATCAAATCATAATATTTTTTCTCATAATAATCAAAAAATTTAAAAAATGTGTTATTGTTTATTTCATTATTTTCCATGTAGCAATTCTATTTCCCCAAAAAAATAAATTAGCCAATTTCCATATTAATGTTAAAGGTCCAAGCATATTTTGTGATAAAAGCTAACCAGAAAAAAATTTTTTACTGAACGGTATCAGACTATGAAAATTTTTGTTTTACATTTTTAACAACTTCTCCTAAAAAATCAAGAACATTTTTGCATGTATTTTAATAATTTATACTTCAGCGTCTCAAAAATTTTTACTGCGCGCCCGAGTAGGTATGCAGTTGGCTGATTGGCCGCTTTCTTTAAAAACATAGGACACAAGTGTTGGGGGCCCCTTTCGGAAAAGTTTTGATGTTGTAGTATAGTCCCCCCCCATTTTATCTTGGACCCGGGGTTTGGATGGGGAGATTCTGCTGTGTTTTCCGTTCACCCTTTGACGGCTAAGTTGACGTTTTTCTCAAACTTTAGCTTTACGGGACTATTCCAATAAAACATATTAAAGCAAGAGCGACAGAGAGGGTTTAAAGAAATCGTCCCCCCATTTTTTTTTGCAGAAATAGTTGAATGTTCATTAAAAAATACCTAACCACAAAAAATTTAATTTTCACGCCTTATTCCCCTAAAAATGACTTTTTGTAAAAGCGGGGAAAACAACGCCCATTCCAGCCGGGGCCGAAACTTGCGGCATGTCCAGGGGGAACCCCCCAGCCCCCCCCGACACAGACAACGGAGACTCAGGAAAAATCAGTACCCGAAGGTCCGGGGTGTTCGGGATATTTTTTGGTGCGACAGGGCCAATAAAATCACGTCTGCAAAAATTATCGTGCCCCCGGGGTTGCAAAGGGTGCGGGTGACTGGATCAACACGGGTAAATGGATGCAAAAAAGGGGTGTTTGGTGAAAAAAAACGACAACATTTTGTTGATATACCGTAGGGCTATATTTTGACGATACATCAGGAATGATGAAAGGTCTGGACGATTACTTTAAGAGGGAGGCGGCCGGGGGGGGAGGCAAAAAGGGTGATGTACACCACGCGGACTTGCCCGGGAACCCGAGGGGCCAAAGGGTTAAAGACAATGCTGCACATCATCACAACACACCTCTGTAATTAATTAATTTTACCTAAAGTAAAGGTAGAAAAGGGACCCCAAAACGGGACCTTTTGATGGGGCCCAGGTGCAATTGCGGTCGTGACCCACATCCCCATACCCATCGTCAGCCACCACCGGACATTTTTATCCTCCCAAAAAATTTCCCCCTTGCACAAGTAAAAGTGCAGCACAGGGCCCTGAGATCTTGCAGGTTTTTTTGGGGCTGAAATCTCACTTCCCCCGGAGAACATGAACACGCGCTTTCCCCTGGGCCCAAGCCCCTTTTTGCAACACACCCTTGTCTTCTGTGTGCCCTGCAAACATGATGGCACTATTTAAAAAAAATCCCAAGGTTTCACATCCTCAACAACAAAAAACCCCATTGGCGATATTCCTAGGATATAATGGGGCTAATGAGATGTGTACGCAGGACTGAAAAATTTTTTTAAAAGGGCCCCTTAGTGGGGTAAATTTTTATCTTTCAACGGCATTACAAATGCAGAAGTCACATCAATTATCTAGTCTCTCATATCAACTTTTATCTTCTTTTTATAAGAAAATTCAAAAAGCACCCTTTAAAGGGTTTCTTCAGCCCTTTGTTACCCCCACTGGGTGGGTATCATAGGCCCCCTAAACAAGTGATATATAATTGCACAGAAATGTTTTTTTCGAAAAAATTTATGGCTTCAATAGTAACAATAATACATGGGTTTTGTAGTTACGTTTCCCTTTTGGGGATCTGATCAAAACATAAGACAAAAAGTAAGGAATACAAAGGGCAAAAAAGGGAATGTAGCTGCTTTAGAAAGCTTTCTGGAACACTAAAAGGCGGGAAATTTCGTTTGAGCCCAATGCAAAAAATTTACTTACATAGTGAACGTTATTTCGACCGAAACGGTTAAATTTGTTTAAATAAAGTAACGGATGAAGCGTCTCGTTTTCTATATATTTTTGGGTTTGGGTTGGTTACAGCGAAGTTAAAAAGGGAATATCAACCTTGTTTTTTTTTTTAGTTCCAAAAGGGGAGCGTTTAGGTGGTTGGGGGGGATCTCTCCCCCATTCTAATTAGTTTTTAGAGGGATGTGAATGGATCTGTGAAGGGCTGGGGGGGGAAAAACACTAATAAGGGGGGGGATAGGGCTCTAGAATTTTACCCCAGATCAACAAAACACCAAAAACATTTCAGGTAAACAAGACGCCCGAAATCAGGGGGGCCCAATAAAGAAAAGTACCAAAAGGGAATATAATGACTATTTTACGGTTATGGCATTTAAAACAATACAGTTGATGGTTTCAAATCAAAAAAATTATTTTCATTCCCAAAGAGTTTTCTAAAAGTATTTTAACCCCGGGGGGGGGGGGGTAATTAAAAAGGGAAATTTCGGTTTGGTTTTGGGAGAGAGTTAGGGGAGTTAGAAGGTTGGTTTGGTTTGAGAGTTAGGTTAGTTAGAAAGGGTTAGGTTGTTTGATGGTTTGATTTGGTTAATATTTTAGCTTTACAAATTTATGCTTTTTTTCCCCCAAAAAGTCTAAAAAAATATTAGAAAATTTTCATCACTTTTTTGTTGCAAAACACTCATTTTTGGGGCTGTACAGTACAAAAAAAATTCTCCATAATGGAAAACTTTCATATTTTGCTAAAAAACTCTAACTTGTCCCTTTAAACTTGCAGTCAAAAATACTTTTTTTCCCCAAACGCATATTTACCCTAGTACTACCTTTTTTATAGGACTCTTTTGGCATCCGTCCGTGGTGGGGGTATGGGGCGCAACACGATGAGGGCGTGCCCGTATCTCCCAAAAAAGAAGCCACCAGGAAAATAAACCCTTTCCCTTACGGGTTTTAGGCTTGCACTCACGCCCAATTCTACCCTCATGGGGTTTTATCCAGGCCACTTTCTACCCCTCCAAAATTCTGAATTTTGCACAAAAAATACTTTTGTGTTGGGTGTATGTAATTTTTTTCCCATTTACGTACTCAGCCTCATACACTTTGGGGGCAACTATTTGATAGATGCCCTCATGCATCCACTACTCCTGGGAAAACCGCAAATTCAAAAGTCAACTGGGTTTCGTGAAGTCGGCTAGCCGGGTTTGGGGAATTTTTAGAATCTTGAGACGAAGGCTGGTTTACAAAAGCGTCCCAAAGCTGGGGCTTTTCACAAAACTGATGGCTGGAGATAAGCCAAATCATCACCGCTACAATTTTCATTTTGCCCGTGGGCCAGTTCGCCGTGTTTTGAACTTTTCATTTTTGCACTAAACAGGTGGCTTCTGTTTTGTTCGGGTGATAGATCTCTCCCATATCAGTCACCAACATTAATTTTTCCCCCGCGATCCAGCCTGTACCTTTTAAAAGGTCAGATTCATTACAGGGGCCCAAGCAATCTTTTCTGGCCGTAAAATTTTTGGGTTTGGGGGGATCCTCCTTGTTTGTGCGTCCCTCTTGGCTAGTGAGACAATGCTGGAGAAAAGACTTGAGCATCCCCCTGAAGGACACTTAAATTTGGTGCCTGTAAGCAACTTTAACGATCAATATTTTTGATTAAAAAATTTCATTTCTTTAAATATTTAAGGTAAGTCAGCAAATTTTCGTTTCTAAGAACGCTAACAATACTTTTTTTTGTTTATGTCGGCCCTGGTTCCCCTATTCCGGATTGGTGCCGCCGACGAGACGGCCCCAGCCGGGGCCGTGGACATGGACACCACTTCAACTGTCCCCAAGGGTCCCGCTCGCCTTCCCCTCCGTTGGTGAGACCCACCTGCCTGATAAGGCCTGCAAGCTTGCACGCTCCTTCGCCTCCATCATGCCTCCCCCCCACGCGAGGGCTAACCCCCCACTTCTGCTGCTTCTGAATCCCCCTGCTCTCTGCCTTCCCAGCCTAATCCCTCATCATCGTAAAGGTCGTGAGGGACTCAGATCATTTATAAACCCCGGGAAAAAGGTGCCCGGGGCGTTTTTGATTCCATTTTTAAAAAAAGAAATTTGTGTCTAGCCTTAACCATCCCCGGGGGGGGGCAGGGGTATTAAGTTCGAGGGGGGCCAAAACCTTGACAACCTTGCCCACCCCCCAAAGGTCTGTACAACGCTGGGGGATGGTCCGAAATTTTTGGGGGTTTGCATGGGACGACCCCCGACCTACATGTTGGGGGAAAATTTTTTCCCTTTTTTTCCCCCGGAAATACGAATACGAGATTCTGGCTGGGCTGACTGTATTTTACGGCTCCCCTTCATTAATTGTTGTGCCCTTAACTCCCACTCCCGCCCGGGGACGGTGAGCGGGGGCCAAAATGGCTATCGGGGTCAAGTTTCGGGGCCCCCCTTCCCCAGCCCGGGTCTTTAGAAAACCGGTGTACTGGGTCCGGCCCCACCCCCCCTGTCTCCGGTGCACCCGCTGCCTCCTTTTTGGCCATGGAAACCCCACCTGCAACATGAAGATCCCCTGCAGTAACTGCGGGGTTTTTTATGTTTGCAGAGGGGTGTCCCGGCCGGTGACTCCCTTTTTTTGTGGTGAGACCACGCCCCACCTATAAGCATCCCCGGCTTACCTCCAGGCGATGCAGGTGCAACTCCTTCAACTTTAGCCCCCCTGTTCCTCTCGGATGGAAGGGGAAGCTGGGGGGCACCACCCTGGGACCTTCCGTCCAAGGGGGCCCCCTGTACGGGACCGCCTCCCCTACTCGCCCCCTTCCGTGCCACCCTTTTTTCCGGGGCCCCCCCTGCCTGTCAGCCTAACCAAGGCCGCCCCCTGCCATCCATGACCCCCCCATATTTTTGCCCAGCGGGTGCTGGCTGCGCCCCCCCACCCTCCCCCACTTCATGGGTCCCCCCCCCCAAAAACCCCAAAGGCGCCAACACCCCCCCCGGCCCCGGGAAACATCCCCCCAATTTAAAAATTAGGCACGGGCCCCTCCTTCCTCCCGGGGGGCCCTATGGGGAAAGGGATGGGGGTGATTTTCCACCCCCCCTACCCCTTATCACAACCCCCCCACCCGACCTGTTCCTTTCCCCTGCCTTCCCACCCTCACGCCATCCCCAAACTGCCGCACCCAAACAGCCCCTGCCCTCACGGGGCAGTGCTACCGCGCCCCCTTTCCCCTTCTCAGGCTCGCATGCTTCGGGTTTGCATGGCCACCCTTCTTAAAGGGGAATTGCCCCATGGCACTGAATTTTTTTTAATCCCCTTTTTTTCGGTTCCACTCAGGACAGCTCATTCGATCCCTGCCAGGCCCCCTTCCTTCCTTATGTCACTCACGCGGTGAGCCCTTTATCCCCTCCCACTTATCTTCTGGAACGCCCGCTCTGTCCCCCCCCGAACTTCCAGTCTTTAAACCACGCTCTCTTCATACACCCTCTGTTTTTGGCGTCTGTGAGCTGTCACAGACGCATTCTCCCCCCCCTTTTCCCAAACTATGTTCCTACAGGATGGACCGGGGGACCGGCGGGGCGGAGGGGGCCCTGCTTCTGCGGTAAACGCTCCCTCTCTTCAACCCTTCACTATCACTCCTTTCCCTGGAGGGGGCCTGGAGCACCTGGGGGGACTTTTCCCTTTGATTCGGGGCCCTTCAGTTTCTATTATATCAATAAGTTTAGATAAAAAACCCTTCGGGAAATTCCGCATTTGTTCTCTCAGTTTTCCTCCCCAGCTTTAATATGGGTGATTTTAATGCCCATCATAAACCTTGGGGCCCGGGCCCTCCCAGGAGCCGGAAAACCGCTGGGCGGGTCACTCCGAGCTTTCTGGGGGGACAGGTTTTTATCTCCCCTTTAAATCCCGGGCCCCTCCCTCCAGGGACTGACCCGTTCAGGGAACCCCTCCCCCTTTGGGCCTCTCCCGGGGTAATGGCCCCTCCTCCTCCCCACTGTCAAACTGGCCCTTACAGGGGGGCGACCATTTCCTTTTTAATTTTCTTCCCCAGTACACCACCCCCCCCCCTTCCGCAGCCCCTCTTTGGTCCTTCCCAAGGAGAGGGGGCTTTTTTCCCAAATCAAAAATTAAATTCATTTACCCCTCCCTTTTCCCCCTCCCTTCATCGGTTTAAAATTCATACCCCCGGGTCACCCTGGGGGACGGGGGGTCCCCCCACTTTCATCTACATTCCCCCCTCTCCCGTCTTTCCGGGTCCCCTGGGGGTCCCGGAAGTGTGGGGCACCCCTTTCGGCCCAAAACGCCACCCCTTTACTGGTGCGAAAGAACCCCTTCCCCTTGCTCCGTAGTCGTTTCCGTTTTTTTGGGGGCCCGATGAAACGTGTTATTTTTGATGAGAAACTTTTGCAGGGGCCCTCCTTTTGTGTTTCCCCTGTCCTTTCTCCTCCCAGTCCCCGGGTTTGGTCCTTTTCAGGAAAGGGTCCCCCCTCACCCCCCTTCATTTTCCCGTTAACAAATAACGGTGCCCTCCTCGTCACTGATCCCCAAAAAGTCGAGTCCTTGCCCCCCACATTCCCCAACTAACTGGGGCTCTCCAGACCCCGTACCCCCACCTGAAATTCCCCCCTTCACCCCGGGCCATACAAAGCATGCTATAACCCCCAGGAGTTTTCCCCGGGCTTTACACGCACGTCCGCGGGAAGGGCGGGGGGACGGAAAACTCCAAACGGTTTTTCGCCGCCCCCCGGGGTGCTCGGCTCCCCTCCTCCGGACGTTTTTCACGCCACTGGCTGTCGGGGATTCCCCTTTCTGTGGGGCGTCATGCCACCCCAAAAATTCCTATTCAAAACCGGCAAGGCCCCGTCGGGGTTTCCCCCTATAGGCCCTTACCTTCTCTCTAATCTCAGTAAGGTATGAACAATAGTCTTTAGGTTGACATGGGGTTGGAACACAAACACCTTCTTCCCTAAAAATGTTCGGGTTTCGTCCCACCGGGGGGACCCTGGAGCCCTGTTCCACTGGAGACCACATACAGAAGGATTTACCCAAAACAAATTTACAAAAGCCCCTTTTTGACATCCAAGCGCTTTGACACCTCCTCCCTAATGCCCTCATTGGAAAACTTGCCCGCCTAGGATGCATGGCTCCCCTCTCCAATGGGTTAATCCTTCCTGTCTTCCAGGTCCCTTTCTCTGGTGATCGAAAACCCTTCCAGGTCTTCCCGGTCACCAGAGGCGTCCCCAGGGTTCTCCCCTCATCCTTTCCCCCTTCAAAACTTGCTTCAGACTTTCCCCGCCTCCCCTGCACACATCACCCTTATGCTGATGCATCTCTCCTTTTCCTGCTCCACTATCCAGGAGGCTCAAGACCCCTTCAACGTGGGCTTGATGCCGTCCACTCATGGCCCTCCCGTTGGGGGGCCCGACGGTGATGCCCCAAAATCTAGCCTTCTGTGCTTACCCCAAGGGGTATTCCCCAAAATCCAAAGTCCCATATGGGTCCCCAATTTCCCTTTAAAAACCCGCACAAATTCTTTTTTTTAAATGTTTTGGGGCCCCCGCCCAACCGGGGGGGCCACATACGTACCTGGGGACCTCGTGCCCCAAAGGCTTAATTAATGAAGTCCCCCGCAGGGGGCAAGTGGGGTGCCGGGCAGGAATACCCCCTTCAAATTTTATGAACTTACATCCTACCGCTTAGACTCGGGTGTGAGGTTTATGGTGCGGCCCCCACCTTCCTCCTCCAAAAGTTAGATGTAACCAAATAATGCCCTTGTATAGCTTGGGGGCCTTTAGGTCCCCCCCAGTCACAGCCCCTTTAGGCAGAAACCCCCCTCCCTCCCTGCACCCGACGCTCCCCCCCCTTGTCCGCACCTAACCAAACTTTCCTCCTCCCCCGCTCCATGCCCTCCCTCCTCCCCCTCCGACACGGGAGGGAACCACTTTCCATGGCCCCCTGGGGCCGTTAAGCCCACACACCTTCGTAGAGCGAGCCCTCTCCTTTTTTTGCTTCTATCCGGGGGACTCCCCCCCCCTTTTTTCACTCTGGAGAAGACCTCTCCCCTGGGCCCCTTTGGGTTTTCCCCCTTTTCTTCTTAATTTCTCTTCCCCTTTACACACCCACACCATGGTCAAGGGTCCTGCCCGGGGCAGGGCAGGTACCTTTTTTTTCCCCTCCTCAACCCGTTACAATAAATCCCCCCCATTTTACACCCAGGCCCCCCGTCTGCCAGCCCCTCCCTCTGTAGGGGGGCCATGTTTATCCCGGCCCGGTCACTTGCCACCGACTGGAGGTTGCCCCCCCTGCCCCATCTGACGGCAGAAAATTTTTCCCATCAGGGGGATAAATTTTGCCACCACCGTGCCCCCCCCCTTGCGTAACCCTTTCCTGACTCCCTCACAGCCCTCCAACTTCTCCCCGTCACCGCCCCTATCACCACCATGCCTTTTTTTTTTCACATCCACACCTCTTGCTTTACTTACCCCCTTCCATTCATCCACCTTCAGTGGGGTTCCCTCCCCCATGTGTTAGGGCAACACTGTGGCCCACAGGGCGGCAGCGGAGGCACCTCCCCCCCCTCCCTAGACATGACCAAACCTGATGATTCACTGACTAACCTTCAACACATGCAACCGACACTGGGCAATGAACTGACTGAAGCCTTACGACACTTCACTTTTGGGGTATACGACATGAACACGACACCCCTGGGGGGCCCACTCCCCCCGCCCGTGCCCGGGCACCCCAGTCACCAGACTCCGGTTGGGCCCCAAACCCCCCTCAACGCCCACCACCAAATGGGCGACAGCTGACCCTCCTGCCCTGGGGCCCCCCATACCCGGCACACCTGCACCTCCCCCTGCAATTCCTCGTCACCCCTCCACCGCACGGGCTCCACCCACTCCCCCACCGGCCCTGGACACCCAGTCACCAGACTCCGGTTGGGCCCACCCGCCTCAACGCCCCCCCTACACAAACTGGGCATACAGCTGCCCTACTGCCCCGGTGCCCCCCATACCCGGGGCACACCTGAACACCCCCCCTGCAAAGTCCTCGTCCCACTCCCACCCCACGGCGCTCCTCCAAATCACTATCCCCCCTCCTCCTCCCCGGCCAACTTAGCTGAACTCCTGGGTGGCTCTCCAGCCCCGGGTTGGCCTTTAAAATTTTCAAAAAACCCCCAGGACCCTTTCCTACACAAAACGGGGCCCAAATGCACAGGATCTAACCGCTAACCCACGCATACTGCACCCTTCGGGGCACTAGAGGTGTGGACCACAGCCTACACGGCCCCTTCAACCCCCAAAAAACAAAAACAACAATCATTATCTTTAGTTTTAACCTCGAATTACTCACCCCGGGGGTCCCAGGGTGAATAAAGGGGAGTAAGGGTTGTGTGTGGTTGTGGGGGGGAATGAGAGGGGGGAAAAGGTTTTAAAACAAGTCAAATGAAGGGTTTAAATTGGGTTGTTATTGTGGGGGAGGAGGAAAAACAAATGACCTGGTATTTTGGGCGAAGGGAGTTTCGTACACAATTGTTTCGTACCCCGGTTTTGTTAGTTGTTTCGTACACTGATTTTTTAGTTTTTTCGTAATTCGGTACGTTTCGTAACTATCAAATTCAAATCTGAGGGGTACAAACACGGTATTATTTTCATAGGGCCAAACTTCCCTAACAAATTTGGGGGCAGGGTTTTTTTTTACCCTTTTGTATTCTAAGAGGAAAAAATTTTCCTTGAGCTTTCCGTCGCAAATCAATATTTCGGGAATAGAACATTTTAGGTGGGGGGAAAGGAAAATGTCTTTGTTTGAAAAAGCCCCCCTCTTCTCTTCTTGTGCCTGCATCGCTTTTTTTCGGGGTAAGTTTTTCCGTGCGACCCGTGGCTAGGAATTAAACTCAGGGTTTGGTATTTTATTTTCTTTTTTTTTATAATGGGGCGAGTTTCACGGTCGTTTTCAGAAAACCCAAAATTTTTTTTTCTTTGGCTCTAGGGGCTTGTTTTAATGGTATATTTTTATTTTCCGCAAACCCCCCCCCCAAAAAAAAATATATACTTTGTATTAAGTTAGGTTTGGTTTCATTAAACCTGTAAGGGGTTAGGTTTTTTTTTTTTTTTTTTTTTTTTTTTTTTTTTTTTTTTTTTTTTTTTTTTTTTTTTTTTTTTTTTTTTTTTTTTTTTTTTTTTTTTTTTTTTTTTTTTTTTTTTTTTTGTTTTTTTTTTTTTTGTTTTTTTTTTTTTTTTTTTTTTTCTTTTTTTTTGGGGGTTTTTTTTTTTTTTTTTTTTTTTTTTTTTTTTTTTTTTTTTTTTGCGCAAAAAAACAAGCACTATTAGAACAAGCACCTTTTGTGGGCCCCAAAAAAAAAAATATTTTGGTGCCCCTCGGAAAACCGCCCCGTGAAACTCGTCCATTTTTACCAACTTTTTTATTATTTTTAAAGTTACGTTGATACGTTAGGGGGTTTAAGGTTAGGAAAAGGTAAGGAAAGGTTTTAGGTTGGGTTTAGGTTGGGTTTTAGGTTAGGTTGGGAAAGGTTCGGGTTAGTAAGGAAAGGGTTCGGGGTAGTTTAGGTTGGGTTTAGATTGGGGAAAAGGAAAAAAAAAGCGATGCGGGCCCACAAAAAAAAAGGGGGGGGGGCTTTTTTCTAAACAAGGAGACTTTAAATTTCCCTTTCCCTCCCCACCAAAAAAGGGTTCTAAAATTTTCCGAAGCTTTTGGGGTTTTGCGACGTAAAGCTCAAAGAGAAAAATTTTCTCTTAAAATACATAAGGTAAAAAAAAACCATGCCCCCAAATTTGGTGGGGGGAATTTTGGTCCTATCGAAAAAATTTTTCCCGAAACGACTAGGGTTTTAATATAGACTATGTAAAAACCCTTTTTGGTGTACGAAACAACGTGTAGAACTGACTGCAGCCCATGATTAAAACCCCGTTTTTGGGTTCATATTTAGGGGGTGTGTGTGTGTTGTGGGGGTGCTTGTATAAAACGTAACTACCCCGTGTACGCCTAAACCCCCCTATTAGAGCTGCCTGAGGCCCCTTATCAGTTTGGGAATCAGGCGCCGTATCTATACCAAACAAGAAATAGGGGCTATTTGGCATTGCCGTATCTTTAGACACAGACCCCCTAGGAACACCCCTTGCCGAACCTTTTTCCCCCGCGCGACCCAAAAGTCTATAAAGTAAAAGGGTATTTTTTTTGGTAAATTTTTAGTTTCAAAAAACCCAACGATTTTCTGATGCGCCAAAATTTTTTTTTCTGAGGGGTTTTTTTATGTGTTTTAAAATAAATCTGCAACCGGGTTTCTGTCCCCAATTGTTTTTTTTTTTTTTTTTTTTTGCAAAAATGACAAAAAAAATTTTCCCAAAAACCTAACCAAACCTTTACCTATACCTAACCCATCCCAACCCAAAACCAAACCCAACCTTTACTAACCTTTCCCAACCCCTTACCTATCCCCAAAATTTTAAACCTAAAACCTAATCCATCCCCTAACCTAACCCTAAAACCAATCAAAACCAAACCCTTTTAAACCCACCTAAAAAAAATAAAAAAAAAAAAAATTGGGCACGGGAAATTTTTTACAGTTTCCCTTCAAAACACAAAAAACACCCCAGAAAAACATAAGGCGCATCAAAATTTATCTTTTGGTTTGGGGTAAAAACTATAAATTACCGTTTTTTTTCCCACTGGGCCCGAAATTTCCCGGATAATTTATAGTTTCACCCAAAAAAAAAGGGCCTTTCTGATGCCCCTTTATTTTTTTTCTGGTTTTTGGTTTGGTAACCAAACCCCTAACCATTAAAATTTCGGCGATTTTTCCCGTTTTGTGTGGGGAAAGAGAATTTTGGTTGACGGGGTTTACCAGGTAACCCATGAGGCAAGGATGGGTAATTCACCGGGGTTTATGCAACTTGTTTAGGATGGATTTAATAAGTTTAAATCAAAGAAAAAGGTTGGGATGAGAATAAAAAAAATACAAAAAGGGCAACCCCAAATTATATTGTTTGCAGATGACACTGTATACAAACAGGGGGAAAAAAAAGTTTTGAAAAAATTTTTATGTAAAATTTCCCGTAATGTTTGGTGGGGGAGGAAACTGAAGGTTACTGGGGGCCAAAGGGGAAGTTTTTTGTTGCTGTAGTAGTATTAGGGGTTTGTATAGTATAGTTTTTGGTTTTTGTTTTGTTGTTTTTGGGCTGTAGTAGTGGTAGTGGTAGTAGTTGTTTTTTTGTGGTGGGTAGTAGTTGTTGTAGTATTTGTTGTTTAGAAATTTGTTGATTTGTTGTTTTTGCAGTAGGGTTTTTTTGTTGTTGTTGTAGTAGTGGTAGTATTTGGGATGTCGTAGTAGTATAGTTGTTGTAGTAGTGTAGGGGGTTTGTAGTTGTTGTTGTAGTAGTATTTTTTTGTAGTAGGGTGGGTAGTTGAGGTTGTTGTTGTTAGTGGGTTTTTTTGTTGTTTTTTGGTTTTGTAGGGGGTATTTTTTGTATAGTAGTTTTTCCCTTGTAGTGGGTAAATTGGATGTTTTTTTGTTGTGTGAAAGTTGTTTTTTGGTTTTAAAAGGAAATTAAGGAGTGAATTTTATTGATTTGAAGATAAAATTGGCATGACATTTTGAGAGCCAGAAGCAATATAAAAAAATGAGGGAAGGAAGATAATTTTTGGGTTTAAATCCCGTAAAAGTATGGAAGCAGGGAAGGGAGAAAAGAGAGAGAGGCCTACAAGGGGAGATAAAGAGAGAGACCCTACAAGGGGGGATAAAAAGGGGAGAGGCCAAAAAGGGGGTGAAAAGAAAAAGGGGCCCTACAAGGGGAGTAAGAGAGAGGCCTACAAGGGGTGTAAGAGAGGGCCTAAAAGGGGGTAAATAAGAGAGAGGCCTACAAGGGGTAAAAAGAGAGAGAGGGGGGCAAACCAAGGGGTGTAAAGGGGGGCCTAAAAGGGGTGAAAAGAGGGGAGGGCCTACAAGGGGGATAAGAGGGGGGGCCTACGGGGTGATAAGAGAGAGAGGCCTAAAAGGGGGTTATAAAAGAAGGGCCCTACAAGGGTTTGAAAAAGAGAGGGGCCCTAAAAGGGGGTGATAAGGGGAAAAGCCTAAAGGGGTTTTAAAGGAGAGAGGCCTAAAAGGGGGTGATAAGAGAGGGGGAACCTACAAGGGGTGATAAGAGAGAGGGGCCCCAAAGGGGTGATAAGAAGAGGGGCCCCTAAAAAAAAGGAAAAGTAGGGGGAGTTTTGGGGCCGTAAATGAGAGGAAGGACAATGATTTAAAAATCTTAACTTTTTCACGCAAAAGTGGCACATCCCAAAAACTACAGTGATAAAAATAACAAAATTTAAAGGGGCTTCTGGGAAAACGGCTTTTTATTGCCATCCTTAATGCATAGACTGCCACCTTTCCCTGCAAATTTTTTAACCCGTCAAAAACCTAAATATTAGAAATTTTTATTTTTATAAATTATCCCGGCATACCTATATGGGTCTATACCTATTAAAAATTTGGGATGATAATGGTTAGTAAAGGGGAAACCTCTTTTTAAAAAATTTTCTTTTTTTTCTCTTATTGCTTTGGCTGTCAAGTAACATTTAAACCATGATTTTACCACATTTTATTACGGGGAAAAGGGCAAAAAAAGGAACTAAATTTAAATTTAAGGTATTTTAATACTATCAAAACCCATAAAATATAGAAAACCCGACAAAGAAAAGATTTACGACGAAAAAAAAAGCTTGTTTTTTTGGGGACGAAATTGATTTTTCCAGGTGTATATTTCCGTGGGGGTGTTCTCCCCTGACAACACTACAGAAGACCCCGGGTGAAAGGCTGATGTGCACAGGCTTCCCAAACCCCAAAAAAACCCAAACACAGCAGAGTCCCCCTTTAGAGGTAAGAAGTGGTGGGACACAAAACTTTCTACCTACCCCTTGCCTTTCCTCTTGACGGCTCTGTTTGAATCTGTTTCCCCAGGTTTTTGAAGCCTCGGGCCCTCAGCCATTACGTCAGGGGCTTTTTTAGTGTTGGTTTAGCGAAAACCCGAAAACGTAATATAGCCAAGTGTTGGGGTTTTAAAATCAAGCCAAAAAAATAAAGGCTCTCCCGTGGGCCTGACTGTCACCACTTTGCAGGGTGCTGAGGTCCCGTCCCCCGCTTTTTTCTCGGGATTCGACTGTGCCACTGTTGCAGGGGGTTTAGGTCACAGTCCCCGCTGGTTCTCTTTATTTTTGACTGTGACCCCTGTTGCAGGTGCTGAGGGGAAAAAGTCCCAGCGGGGTCTCTGGGGTTTTGGACTGGACCACTGTTGCAAATTGGTTTAGGGGCACAGTCCCCGCTGGCTATTCTGTGTCCCGACTTTTGCCACTGTTGCATGTGCTGGAAGGGGCACAGTCCCCCGCTGGCTCCGTGTACTTTCTTGGCCAAATGTTGCAGGTGCTGAGGTCACGGGCCCCCCCCGGGGTCTCTGTGCCCTTACTGTGACCCAATGTTGCCGGGGCTGAGGTCAAGTCCCCCGCTGGGTGTTCTGCTGCCCCGCTAAAAACCCTTCGCCCCCGGAATCCCCTAAAAAACTTCCTGCAAAGGAAACCCGGGCCCCCATGTGTGCTGCCCCCGGGATTGCTGCGGTGGGGGGCTTGGCAGGAGGGGACCCCACCACCAAAATGGGGCCGGGGAGGGACAGCAGCATTTTGCTCAAACTGTGGGGAGGCACAGGAGGGATGGCAAGAAACACCTGGGGCCGGGAGGGTCAGGCCAAGAAGGAGGAAAACCGTTTTTTTTTTTCACAATGTATTAAAAAACATTCAGATACAAAGGTCTGCTTAAGAGACCCTTTCCTGACACACAGGGCGTCAAGGGTCAGGAAGGCTAGAGTGTGGGAAAAATTTAATCTAAATCTAACCTCACCAAAACAACCCGACACCCCAGGGGGTGCTAGAAAAAAATTTTGAAGTTTTAGAGTGTGGGAAAAAGGGTTGAAATATTTAAACTTTGGGCCTAACCCTACACACTCATATACACAGTGGGGGTTAAGAATCTGAATGTCTGGAGTGTGGGGAAAAAATTTTTCTCTAAAAAACTCACCCACCCAACACACCCTGACACCCAGTGGTGTTTTAAAAAACAGGGAAAGTCCCGGATTGTGGGCAAAATTTACTCACAAGTTTTTTGCCCCACTTTGGGCCCCAACCCCGACACACAGTGGTGTTAAAAAAATCATGAATTCTGGAGTGGGGCAAGGGTTTGCTCACAAGTTTAGCCTCACCCAACAAAACCCCCCGGACCCCAGTGGTGTTAAAAAAACATGAATGTTGGAGTGGGGGGGCAAAATTTACTCACCAACTAGCCCCCACCACAAACACCCTGGCACACGTGGGGTTAAAAAACATGAAAGGCCCGGGGGTGTGGGAAAAGATTTTCTAAGAAGTCCCCACCTCACCCAAAAATCCCTGACCACAGTGGTGTTTTTGAAAATATAAAAGTCTTTTGGGGTGGGGGAAAAAAAATTTTCTAAAAATTTTAAAAATCCCCCCAAAACACCCTTTAGACAACACTGGCTTGGGGGGAGTTCAAAGTGGGTGTTTGTTGGGAAGTGTTTTAAAACAAAGGGGGGTTTTACCCAAACACGTGAAGGATTCACATGAAGCACTTTTTTTCAAAAATGAGTACAACAGTGGGACAAGAATCATCAATGTCTGGAGTGGGGGGAAAAAAAATTTGTTGGTAAGTCTAACCCCCACAAAAACCCTGACAAAACCCCGGGTGTTAAAAAATTTTGAATTGGGCTGGAGTGTGGGAAAAGATTTTTCTCAGAAGTCCCCACCTCCCAAACACACCCGACACACACTGGCTTGAAGGAGTTCAAGTGGATGTTTGGGGGGAAGTGGGTTTTAAGACAAAAAGTGATATTTCCCGGGGCCCCTCGTTTAAGGGGTCCCCTTTTTAGGTGGGGTGTTTGTTTGGACAAGTGTGGTTGTCCCGTGGGTCTGGCAAATGTGTCCCCGGGGTGGCAAAGGGGTGGTGGGGTTTTTGGTGGTGGCAGCCGGCCTTTTTTGTTCTGTTAGGGAAAAATGGCCCCAGCAGTTTTTTGGGTGGCCATTCAGGTGGGGACTTTCAATAAATGTTTTATTTTTTATAACTGTGTTTGGGGGATATCTTTTTTTGATCTCTGGGTTGGAAATTTTTTTTATTTTTTTTTATGAAGTGGGGGGGTGGTGGTTTGGGGATGAGGGGGTGGGGGTGTTTTGATGGTTTTTGGTGGTGATGAGGGGTTTTGGGGGGGAGATGGTTTGGGGGTGGGGATGATGATGGTATTGGTGGTGGTGGGGATGAAGGTTGGGGTTTTTTGGTGGGGGTGTGGTGGTGGTGATGGGGGGTTTTTGTGGTTGGTGGGGGATGAGGTTGTTGGGGGTGGTGATGAAAGGTTTTGGTGGGTGGTGATGAGGGTTTTGGTGGTGGGGGTGGTGGTGATGATTATGGTGATGGTGGTGGTGGTTTAAATGGTGGTTTGGGGGTGGGGGGTGATGATGGTTTTGGTGGTGGTGATAATGGGGTGGGGGTGGGGGATGATGATGGTAGTATGGGAAAGATGGGGGTGGTGATTTATGGGATGATGATGGTGGGTGATGGTGGTGATGGTGGGTGATGGGGGAAAATGGTGATGGTGGGTGTGGTGATGAGGGGATGGGGGCGGGTTTAAAGGCGAAATTGTTTAAGGTTCAAATTTCAGCAAGACACAATAAAAATAGCTGGTTTAAGTCTCCCTGAAAAATATAAAAAAAACCCGCCATACAAGGAAGGTTTAAAACCCTCAGTCCCACCCTCTCTCGCTCCTTCTCTCCCCCTCTCCCCTTTTCCTTCCCCCCTCTCTTCTTTCTCCTCCCCTTTCCCCTTTCCCCCTTCTCTCTTCTCTTTTTTCCCCTTCCCCCCCCCTTTCCCCCCCCGGGGGGGGTTGGGTTTTTTTCTCTCTTTCCCGCCTCCCGGTTTTTTTTTCCTTTAAGCATATAAAGGGTGTAAGGGTTTTGTTTGGGATTAAAATTTTACAGTAGGGGTAGGAGTATGTAGTAGGGAATATAACATGAATCAACAATAAAACATATAATTGGTAAAAATTTGAGTGTACAAAACAAACCTCGATTTTTCCCGGGTATTTGGATTTGCCCGGGCAAAACCCAGGTCCGGGGATATGTTCCCTCTCGGAAAAAATTTTTTATTATTTTTTTTTTTTCGTTGAAATGCCTGGTTGTTCGTAAAGACCAAGTTTTGGCCGGTGGGGCCGAGCTCTCCTGTCACCCCTGGTCAGTGTCCCCGCCCCCCGCAGGGGGGCAGCATGCCCCAGCGGTCGTATTGTTTTCATTTGGGCACAAAAAATTCACGGTTCACCTTCCACCTCCCTCAGTCCCCTGAAAACCCCCCTGCCCCTGGTGCAAGAAAATTTCTTTGGACTATTTAACACTTTTTTGTTCCTCCCCCCGGGGGCAGCATGCTCAGCCGGGCGTTTGTTTACATTTGGGGACAAAGGAAAGCTTCCAAAGGGGTTTACCCCAAAAGCCCCCCGTTTTGTCCCCTGGGCCCCCCTGCCCCCCGGTCCGGAACGTTTTGAGGGGTATTGAAAAACTTTTTGCTGCCTCCCGCCAGGTGGCCCCCATGCTCATTGCTCAGGGGACTTAAAAGTCCGCGGCGGCCCCTATTTTTTATTGTCCCGGTTTTCCCCGGGCCGTAAATACTAGAGTAGGGTAAACGTCCCCCGGGGGGGGGTAAGGCTCGTTTTTTTTTTTTTTTTTATTTTTTACTTGGGGATTCCCGGTTTTTCGGTTTTCCCCGGGCCAGTGCTCCTCCCCCATTTAAACCGGGAAAAACGAGGTTTTTTGGGGTATTTTTATATATTGAGGTAATTTAGTGGAGTATCTAGCAAACCCCGCGCTGGTTTGTTGACATCGAGGCCCTTTGGAAAAAAACCCTGGTCCTCCCCGCATCAGTTAACTTTAGGTTTTTGGGCCCCCGACCCCGCCCGGGGAGCCCCTGGTTCCCCTGTTTTACCTGTCTCGCTCCCCTCTCCTCACAGTGTAACAGGGTCCCCCCTTCAGGTCGCTTGAGCGCCCCTGCACTGCGGACTTCGCCATCGCCAGCCCTTGTGCTTGACCTTTGTGGGTCAAACCACATCGCTGGGTAGTGTATACAGCCTGCTCCTCGTTGGTTTCCTCTCCCGCCGCCATGTCTGACACTCACCGGGGACGAGCAGCCAGGGTGTCCAGAGGAAAACCCTCCTGTCCCCCCCTTCCCTCCTCGCCAGCAAGAGGCACGGGCGCCTTCCCCCCTCGCGGGAAAGGGCCGAAAAGGGCCCCCTTGCCCGGCCCCGAACCTGTCCTCTCAGGTTGATAGTCCAAGCTCCCCCTCCTCAGAGCTGCGTCGGGTGCAGGGTTTTTTTTCAATCCGTCCCGGGTCCCCCTGCTCTCCACCTCTGACCCAAGACCTCGGGGGGAAAACCCCGCGCCATGGGAAAGGGGTTGTCCCTTGTTTTTGGATTTGGAGCACAACACCCCCAAGGAAACCTAAGGGGCGGGCCTCTTTCCCCGGGGGAATGGGAGGTCCCTGCCCGGGGCTGAGCGTAAAGGGCCCTGGCTACCATTACGCCAGGGTTACTGCCCTTTTGGGCCCTTCTCTCCCCACGGGGGCAGGGAAAAAAAGGGTACAGAGGGGAAAGAAGGAAGATGGGTGTCAATTTCGCCCAGAGCTTGACAGCGACCTAAAAAAAGCGCTAAGAAGCAGAAAAGGTCACAAGAAGAAGAAGTGGGCTAAGGCACCGTGATTCTTTTGTGCTGTGTAGGCCGGGGCGTTTTTGGGGTTTTGGGTTTGTAGGCGTAGCTGGTTTTTGGCTGTGGTGTGTGGGTGTAGGTAAGCAGCAGTTGGTGGTATAAGGGGTGGCAGGGAGAGAGCAAGGATTGGTTGTGTTGCGGTTGGGGTTTACCTGCTTTGGGAAAAAAATCGCGTTTTTGCCATTTCCCCTTCCTTTTTCTCTCTCTCAGGGGCATAAATGGCAGTCACCAGGGGGACAAAACAGAAACACTAGTCCCTCAGTTGATATTTTAGTGAGTGAACAAGTTATCGAATAGGGGTATTATTTCACGACGACCCAAATTCTCTCCTTCTCTCTCTTCAACACACACAATGGGAGTGTGGTTTGTTTACCTTATTGGGTTTTAGGAAAATTTTCCTTTAAGTTTCCCTGGCAAATAATTACTTGGGGGAAATGGGGCAGTTGTTTAAGGGAGGCGAGGACAAGGGGTTTTGTCCGCCACACTTCTTCCTCTTATGACCTGCATCGCCCCTGTTTTTCCCTTGCCGCGGGAATTTTTAAAGCAGATTTTGTGATAGCAGTGTTAAAAAATCGGTCCCGTTTGCCTAAAAGAACGGCGGGTAGATACCCGGGGGAAAATGGACGAGGATGCGCGGTTATTTCTGAGACACGACTAATTTTTTCCCGGCCTAAAAATGCTGCTCGGGCATGGAAAAATTTTTTTATTCCGGAAACCCGTTAAAAAAGATAGGCTTTGGTGTTTTTTATAGCCTATTTATTTTTTTTTTTTTTTTTTTTAATTAACCCTTATTTGTTTTACATATAATTTTATTTTTCACAATTTCAGGAGATTTCTGTTTGTTTCAAAGATTTCGATTATTCCGCATCGTTTTTAGAATTTCCCATGGGGGCCCAAAAGGTTGATTTTATTTTTCAGATCTTAATCTTGGGGGTGTTTTTTTTGAATTTTTTTCTCGGTCAATTTTTCCATTTCAAGGTGTGGGGTTTTTCTGTGTTTTCCCAATTATTTTACACCTCTTTGTGTTTTTGGCGTTTGTACCTGTATTTTTAGTGCTTAGGGGAGAAAAAAAGCCCGCCAGTGCTTTTAAAAAGTTACGTTACCCTAAAAAAACACAAAACGACTTTTTTTCTGCTACTCCAAACTAGGGTTTGTTGTTTTAAGCAACCCTCATTCAGTAGTGAAAAACTCATATGATTTCCCTTTTTTTAAAAGGGTTTGTTAAAAGTGAAATTTTTTGTGGACGTAGTTTTTAAAAATTGCGCAGTGAATTCGTCACTTTTTCACGCCCAAATTTCCTTTTTTCTTTTTTAAATGGGTTTTTTAGGGTTTTACGGGTGTATTTATGATCAGAATTTTGCGTCGTAATTCCTTATTTATGTGTTTAATGTGTAAGAAGGGCTGCAGCCCGTGTTGTGGCCCCGGCCGCTGAGTGACGTCACGGGCACAGGTTTTAACCCAAATTTTTTTTTTCCGGGCCCCTTTGGGA
>JACEEZ010011524.1:0-31078 GCA_016584305.1 Chionoecetes opilio
GAAGAAAATAAAATACACTCATGCCCGAAAACCCCTTTACAGAAGGATTACGAAGCATGAAGGGTTTAAAAATTTCACACACACCCACGTAAAACCGAAAAAAACAGCAGTGCTTACCATATGGCTGAATAGAAACAACACGGTTACAGGAGACGCAGCAGGTGTTGACGCTATGAAGGAAAAAAATAAGAATGATGGCTCCGACCCGGCTGGCGGCAGCCGGCCTCGGTCAGGTTTGGGCACGGCTTTGCCAGAAGTATGTTTCTTTTTTTTTCCCAGTTCATGTGTAGCCTGGTTACTAACCAGATGTCGGTATTGGTTCCCTGAAAACCCAGGGTTTGCCCTGGGTGCGATCTTTCCTATCCTATAGCTTAGTGCACTAGCTCTAAGGGGACCTAAAAATAACCGTAAGAATGAACGTTAGGGTGGTCCTTAAAAACAAAAGTTGGAATTGTTTTGTTCCAAACCCCGGGAATTTTTTTACCATTCAAGTGGAAATCACCCTGAAATTTTTTTATGGAATTCGGCTCGTAGGAAGATGTTGCACACATGACCCAAAGTTTTCCTCTGTGACTCTTTCGACTGGTCATGGTGTTATTGGAACATATCCTTTTCTCCTCCTATTTTCACAATATTTCCTTCCGAATTCGATTCTATTTGTCACAAATTAAGTTCTAACATATTCTCCTTTTTTTTCAGTTTGATAGGGCGACTAGGAGCAAGATTTTCTTGTGGTTCCCCCAAACGGAGGAAATTTGGCTCCAAACTCCCTTCCAACAGAGAGGTTCGGGGTCGTTCTCCACCGTTTTACAGCTCAAAAAGATGACTCTCCCGAGTCACGCTGGCCGTGACCCCATGGTGGCTCAGTTTGGGATATGGCGCGGATCCCAATGATCCAAAAAAGAAACTTTGTCACCAAGATTGAGAAGCTCCATCGGGAGTACGAGCCCCAAGAAAGGTCGCTATCGGCGATCGGAGGCTCCAACTCGAAAGAAAAGGATTTTGAGGTACTTCTCGACAACCTCTTCGAGGGTTGGCACACGGGAATGCGCTACCATGATGACAACCAGGAGGACAAAGAGTTCCTCCTCCCCCAAAACGGGAGCCAGGACGTCGAGGAAGGATGGGCGGCGTCGATTCCGTCCTTGCGCTCAGGAGACGAGGCAATCTCTTCGTTTGGAAAAAGGCCGCTGCTTTCTCCGCCCGAAAAAACAAGAAGAGGCTGGCCGCTTCCTCATCTGTGGGGGCAGCTCGAGTCCTCGCCGTCGTCCAGCCCAACACTTCAGCTTTTTGTTTCAGATGAAGAATACGGAGCAGTGGAGGGGCGAGTCCTGCGAAGCGGGCGAAACGGGCCACAAAAGAAATAGTCTCTCCAGCACTGGCGGCCACGCTGGATCGAACCAAGCTGAACCGATCGTTCCGCGACATACGTGCTGACTGAAGCCGCACGTTGCCAGGCCAGAACGTCGAAGAGCTCACATCAACCGCTCATCCATCCGACGCCAACGCTTGAAACATCGTGCGGCCATGGCCTCAAAGATCAGAGAGGAGTTTCGGTCAGGAACTCCGCTGGTGGTCCACTGGGATGGCAAGCTCGTGATGGACCTGACCACGAAAGAACATGTGGACCGTCTCCCGATCATCATTTCCGGGATTGGAGGCGCCCAACTGCTCGCCGTCGCCAAGTTGGGCAGGGCAACGGGAGAGAGCATGGCGGCAGCGGTGGTCTCGGCCCTGGAGACATGGGGAGTCGCGGATCGGGGTAGTCGGGATGCCCTTTCGACACCACGGCATCCAACACCGGCCGCAGAAAAAACGGGGCCTGTGTCCTCATCGAACAAGAAAAGGGGGAAAAGACCTGCTGCATTTCCCCTGTCGTCCCATATCCGGAGCTGGTGGTACATGCGGTGTTGTCCTTTGTTCTTGGGTGTTTCCTCATCGCCCGAGCATCTGCTCTTCAAACGCTTCCAAACCTCATGGGAAAAGATCGCCCGAGGGACTTCGGCACGGGAATCAGGTGGGGAGGAAGTGGCGACTGTTCTAGAGGACGTCAAGGAGAGGCTCTTCGATGGACTCTTCAAGTCCTTCAAGAGCGTGAGGACCTTCGCGTGACTCCCGGGGAATGGTAAAAACTTGTCATCATTTTCCTCGGTGGGGGCCCCTCCCGGTGGAATTCGTTTCCCTTGCTCCGGGAGCAATGCACCAGGCCAGATGGATGTCAAAAGTCCCTACTCCTCAAAAATTTGGATGTTCCGGGGCCATTTTCCGCTTGACGAAGAAGGAGGAGCGTGGACTCCAGGGGTTTTGTGCCTCTTCGTGGGTCCGAGTCTACGCAAAGGCCTGGATTGGGTTTCTTTCTCGGTTCAAGCCCCTCGACTCGACCTCGAACTCATCAAGGCCCTCGGCACCTACGACAAGTCGACCCTGAGATCGGAGACGTCGCGCTGTCGAAACTGTCAAGCCATCTTTTGGTACGTGTCAGAAGAACGGGTTTGGGCTGTCCTTCTTCGACTCCAAAGTGCCTGCGAGACCAAAACGCCATGGTTACGCCCTACGAGAGGGGAAATTTGACGGAGAGGACACGGCTCCGAAAAGAGTCACGCTTCCAAAAGAAGTCGGTCCGAGATCTCCACCTGGAAGACTTCGTCAGTGGACGTACTCTCCACTTTTTTCCGGAAGCTACACCTGGATGAGGCCTTCCTCGATCTGCCACCGGACTCGGGCAGATGGACGAGGGGTTCCAGCGGTCCTCTCAGATCGTCCGGAACCTCGCTGTGGTAAATGACCACGCGGGGGGAAAGAGGAGTTGCGCTCATCCAAGAGTTCAACGGATCCCTCACAAAGGATGAGGAGCAGCTTCAGTTCCTCCTTTCAAGTGGTGGCGGACCACCGGAAGGCCTTCCCGGACCCGGGGAAGCGCCACCCTGGCCCACACCAGGCCACAGTGAGGAGCCCGGCAAGCACGATACCCCCGCCTTCGAGCGGCTAATACCTCAATGGGGGGGGACCTGGAGCCAGGGCCAGGGTGAAATTGGAGGAGGCTGTGTGAAAACATCTTTTCGTGAACCGATCGGCTGAAAATTTACTCACATGTATTTTCATAACATAGAACATATATCCGGGTTAGGAACATAAAGTTTCTAAAAATTTAAATTTTACATCCCTACTAAGGACCCACCCTAAGAACGAAAAGAACATAAAAATAAGGAAGCTACAAGAGGCCGTACGTGAGACCTACACGAGGTATTTCTAAGTGACTTGTTCGCTAATCTTAGTATCCGATGATTGATTTAATGCCTAAAAAGGTGAATGTGCCAGACATCAGAGCTCATAGGCACTATGGCAAAGCATATAAGGGGGGAGAGGTAAAAGAAAAATAGTGAAACGATGAGGGAAAAGGGGGGGAAAAAAGGGGGATGTACAGCGGATGGTTAGATCAGATGTAGGTTGTGGATTTGTTGGAGGAAGGGGGTTTAAATTTTCCAGGGAGAAGGAGGGGGGATTCCGGGAGAATGTCCGCAAGACAGGGGTCGGAAAAGGGAGGCAAATGAGGGGGGGAAAACTGGTACGGGCAGGCATAGACCACTGTATCCCTGGACTGCACACGAGACAATTTTTTGAATTGCGGGCTGCATAGTGGCCTGCGGGGGCCCCGACAAAGAGATATAGTGGTTAGGACTATCATATAGACTGGTTTATCAGTATATATGTATACTGTAAATCTTCGTAAATGTTTGTTCTATAATATTATCAAATAAAAAAAAAACAGAAACACGCTAAAGAAATGCCATTACGAGACTATGAAGAAAATATGCATGAACTTAATATTCACTTAACTCTTCATATTTAAAACTTTGCGAGTCAATTTATCATGAAGGGTATCAATAGAAGCGCAATTTTATTAGCTTTCCATTGCTATTTTTCGTTATCTGATAAATTAATTAGAACCATGCATAAATTAGCTTTAACAACAAAATAAAATCATAAAATCGGGTAATTTCCCGATTGATGGGGCTATTTTTACTTTATATTTATTTTTCTGTAAATGAATTAGCACCATGTATAAATTAGCGTTAACTAAATAAATAACCTCATCAATCGGGAAAATTACCAATTGATGATTTTATTTATTTATTTAACGCAATTTATGCATGGTTCTAAATAATTTATCAGGTAACGAAATACGGCATACCTTACGGCATCGAGGGGGGGTGTAGGTGAAGGAATGTCCCGCGCGCTGGCCGCAGACTGTGCGGAGGAGACAGAAGTGTGACAAGAACTTGAAAACGTGAATCCTCCTCCTTTCTCCTGGCCTCGTTGTCACGTAATCGTCTCCCCTCATCACGCTGGCACCTCTGCTCTTCATCCTGGATGCGTGGGTTATCAGCTGATAACCGGGACTCCCCCAGATAGCGAATAAAAACTTGATATCGCTTTCCCCCGGTAGCGGGGATGAATGTGTGGTGTTTAGGGGTTTTCAAAGGGGGGGAAGCGATTCCTCTTCGCCATCCTCCAAGCCATTTTCGCTGGGACAAAACAGGGAATGACATCTTGAAGGGAAACGCTAACAGATAAACCCCGTACGTGGAATATCAAAACCACAGGGGATTGTGGGTACGTGTGGCGTTGGAGCGCGGGGGGGGGGGGGGGGTCTCTAACCGCCCGCCCCTGGTTTCAAGGTCAGCCGTACCAAGCGTGTGATGGTGAACCACCAACGGGGCCCCGGTAAAAAAAGCGCACACTGAAAAACACACACAGCACTATAATACACTGGGACCCTACTTTCTACGCAGCAGTCCCCCACGCCTTACGTCTGTCCACAGGCACACGAGCACACGATGCGGGAAAGATGAAGTAAATCCGGGGGAAGGAGCGTGGTTCGGTTGAAGAGAGCCCCCGTGGCGTCCAGGCGGGAGTCCTTGGAATGGCGGGAGTCGCGCCGTCTCTAAGTCTTATACCTGCGATCTGCGCCATGGTGCTCAAGGTTTGCAGTGATTAACCGGAGTGGGTGAGGGGTTATCCGAAGGAGAAGCGAGCATCTTCCGTAGGGGTTTATTGTAAAGAACAGAGATATGCGGGACCAGCAGGGGAGGGCTGGTGTTAGCGGTCCGGCTAGAGGGCAACGACAGTTACATGAGGGCCTGAGAGGCAATGGCAACGCTGCCGCGTCGCGTACAGTGTTGCAACATAGCATGTATGTGTAGGAATTATTTAAAAGGCATGAATATTATGTAGGTGTGACTGTCTGGTTATACAGTAAAGCTTTAAACTCGGCATGATAGGGGCTCTGGCCCCATCATGCCGAGTTATTCCAATGTGCCCAGTATGCAATGTCCCTCTGATAGGGTAAAAAAAAAAAGAAAAAAAAAATAGAAAAAAAAAAAAAAAGAAAAAAAATACAGTCCTGTAAGCATAAAAACAACACTTACCAATGAACGGGCAGCAGCAGGCCTGTATCCAAGGAGAGGGAGCCTTGTGTAACATGTAGAAGATGTTAGGGGGACTCAGTCGCATTTTAACACGGGATCACTTTAATCAGTTTATAATCACAACTCTGTACTGTATTGTATCGAGTGACTGTACCTGTACAACCTAATTTACATAACTTGAGCACTTAATTACTGGGAACACTATACCCTGTCCATTTAAATCTACCCTCGACTGCGAGGCATGGGAGGACACAGGGGGGCGGCATGAGCCTCTAATCACAGGCGTCACTATAACAATCCTGCCTGCGCCACCATGGGGGAGGGCCAACCTCGAGTGAGCCCCAGGGCCTGGAGAGAGAGAGAGAGAAAAAAAAAAAAAAAAAAAAAAAAAAAAAAAAAAAACTTGTCTTTGCCATGCCGAGTTATATCCAATTTCCGAGTTATACAGTGCCGAGTTTATAAGGCTTTTACTGTATTCACATATCCACAGAGAGCACAAGGCAAGGGTGTTCCTGAGGCAGAGAAGTTAGAGACAAAGGAAGTTAGCAGCGAGTCACTGCCTAGTTAAAGGTCCGTCATGTCTTTATTCCTGCGCCGCTACTCCCTGTCTCCTGAGGGTGACACAGAGGCAAGTACATGAGGCAGAGAACCCCTGTGAGGCTGGACAATGGATGATGCAATACATGAAAAAACACACCAGCCCCTCCTCCCCACAGGTTTTGTCTGGATATGTCTGGCAACACGACTCTTGGTAAGGTAACACTTGCCGCAAATATCACACTTGTACTTCCCTTTTTCCAGTGGGGTGAGCATGTGTGTGTTAAGACTGCTCTTGGTAGTAAAGTTTTCCCACACTCCTGACACTCAAAGTTTTTTTCACCAGTGTGGGTGAGCATGTGTCTGTTAAGATGCTCTTGAGGGCAAATGTTTCCTACACACTCCTGACACTCAAAGTTTCTCTCACCAGTGTGGGTGAGCATGTGGGGTTTAAATGGCTATGGTCGGCAAATGTTTTCCTACACTCCTGACAATCAAAAGTTTCTCTCACCAGTGTGGGTGACCATGTGTCTGTTAAGATTTCTTTCCGGGTAAATGTTTTCCTACACTCCTGGCACTCAAAGTTTTCTCACCAGTGTGGGTGAGCATGTGTGTGTTAAGATTGCTCTTGAGGGTAAATGTTTTCCTACACTCCTGACACTCAAAGTTTCTTCACCAGTGTGGGTGACCATGTGTTTGTTAAGATTGCCCTTTTGGGCAAATGTTTCCTACAATCCTGGCACTCAAAGTTCTCTCACCAGTGTGGGTGAGCATGTGTTGTTTAAAATTGCTCTTTGGGTAAATGTTTCCTACACCTGGCACTCAAAGTTTTTCTCATCAGTGTGGGTGAGCATGTGTGTGTTAAGCTTGCTTTGAGGGTAAATTTTCCTACACTCCTGGCACTCCAAAGTTTCTCTCACCAGTGGGGGGTGAGCATGTGTTTGTTAAAATGGCTTTTTCTGGGTAAATGTTTTCTAACTCCTGGCACTCAAAGTTTCTCACACCAGGTGGGTGAGCATGGCCTCCTAAGAGCACCTTTATCATTGAACACTTTTCCACAGTGGTCACATCTCAGCCCTGTCTTGCGTGTATGGGTGAGGACGTGTGCCAGTAATGCCAGACTTGCTGGAGCCACTTGCCACAGTGGTCACAAGTGTAGGTCCTCGCGCCCCCCAATTGCAGCACTACTTCTGCCAGCACCCCTGTGGTGGGAGGCGTCAGCGGTCTGCAGGAACCCGGTGGAGGCCCCGGGGATGAACCAAGCGTTTCCCCAATACAAGGGGAAACCCGGGGGGAGTCCTGGCGTGGGCGCCGACCTGGACTCTTCACCTCAGCACCTGTAACATTGGTGGCCGTCAGCACACAAGCAGGCAAGTGCTTCCTTGAAGGGTGCTTCCTGCTTCACCCTCCAGCTAACACCCAGCCAGTGTTTGCAACCAAGGAGTAAGGCCAGCACAGGAGCCTCACGCCACCACTCTACAGGTGGAGGAGTGGAGTGGTGAGTGGCTAGTGACCTTCAATGCAGGGAAGTGTAGCTAAGCCTTGCACATCAGGCACAACCACCCTCAAAAATATTGCCTGAATGTACAGGCTCTCTCTCTCTCCGCAAACATTTACACTTCCGCAAATCCGCAAACGAATTCAGAGTTCCGCAATTTGCGGAAGTGCCCACCTCTGGTATCAGATATCAAGAAAAAAAGAAAATGTTCAAAACTACCCGCAGTGCAAAGCAGAACAAGATTTGCGGGGCGGGGTGGGAGGGGCGGGGGGGGGCACCCCCACACCTATAAACAAAATACGGCAGTGCAAAGCAGAACAGATTTGCGGGGGGGGCTGGGATGGCGGGGCGGACTGGGAGGGGGGGCGGGGCACCCCACACCTATAAACAAAAATACGGCAGGCAAAGCAGAACAAAATTTGCGGGGCGGGCTGGGAGGGGCGGGGGGGGCTGGAGGGGAGGGGCGGGCTGGGAGGGGAGGGGCGGGCGGGAGGGGCGGGGGGGCTGGGAGGGGAGGGGCGGGCACCCCCACACCTATAAACAAAAATTAATTCGGCAAAAACGAATGCCAAAATTCATTCAAAGCACAGCAAAACTATTCAGGAAAACAAGTTTCAGCCTCAAAATCGCGGGAATACCTAGACCCTAAATTTGCCCCAAAAAGCTGTGAGGCTGAGGAGCCGCCAACTCCTGCGGAATGTTAACCCTGTTTTTCCCACTCAAAACGTCAAAAAAGTGTATTTTTAGAAATTGTTATCACTTTCTCGAATTGCGAAAAAACCCATTTTTTTTTTTAGCTTTGCACAGGGAAAACACCCAGGTTTAATGGACGAGGACTGCGCGGTCATACTGCATATTTACCGAAATGGCAATAAAAGTACGTTTATAATGGACGAGGACTGCGGGGGTCATACTACATATTTTCCAAAACGGCAATAAAAAGTAAGGTTATAATGGACGAGGACTGTGCGGTCATACTGCACATTTTCCGAAACGGGAATAAAAGTAACGGTTATAATGGACGAGGATGCGTGGTCATACTGCAAAATTTTCCGAAACGGCAATAAAAAGTAACGGTTATAATGGACGAGAAAAGCGGGGGTGTTTTCAGAGACACCGAATAATTTGTCCTGGCCTACACTAGGTGCTTTTTCTAATACAGTTTTTTTTTCCGGAAACTCATATTAAAAAAGAAAAAAAAAAAGAAATTCATCACCGAATTTTATGGTCGCCGTTTCCATAAAAAACACTGAATCTCCATCAGAAAAAGCACTCAAAACTAGGCCGGGAGAAATTAGTCAGGGTCTCAGATAACAGGGAAGTAATTGAATAGAACATACCAAACCTAACCTTAAAGGTTTAATGAAAACAAACTTAACCTTAACCACTAAGTATATCTAACCTAACCCTTAAAAGGGTTTTTAAAGAAACCTAACCTAACCAACCACTACCGTAGATAACACTAAAGTCACAGGACTACGTTTCTTTTATATTTTCAGACGGTGTGGCGTAATACTTACATTTCTACATCCATGATTTCAGGAAAGTTAGAAGGGGCTATCTGGAAGTCTGTGTTTGGGGGCCTTCAAGCCTCAAGTTTTTGTCTTCTGGTGTAAATTATGGTTATAAATGAACAAATGACAAAAATAAAACCGAGTGGCGACATTGGTAACGGGATACACTAAGATCGCCATCTAGTGTTTATGTTCTGAGTTTCCTCCCGCCGTTTGTCGTCGCCCGAAAAAAGAACGAGTAGTGAAATTTGAAACCGTCTATACTTGCAGCTACAAAGGGAAAAACAACGCTGAAACAGGGTAGGTTATACAGTCATGATATAAATACTGTGTATCATCTGCAGTGGCACAGACACAGCAGTAGTGAGGCTATAATTCGTATTATATGGCGCCTAGCGACATTCGTGCAGGTGACGACTATAGTGTTATCTACGGTAAGTATACCTAACCTAACCTTAACCTTAGCCATGCATAAAATTCGGTGATGAAATATTTTTTTTTTTTTTTTTAAATGGGTTTCCGAAAAATAAAACCTTAGATCTCTATTAGAAAAAGCACCTATTGTAGGCCAGGAAAAAATAGTCAGTGTCTCTGAAAACGCCTGTGAAGTCCTCGTCCATTATAACCTCAGTAGTGATGCAATAATTCGTAATATTTGGCAGCTGGCGACATTAGTGCAGCTGGCGACTATACTGTTATCTACGGTAGGTTATAATGGACGAGGACTGGATCCTACTGCATATTTACCGAAACGGCAATAAAAGTGGTATTATTCCAGATAAACACCGAATTCACTTTGGTGGACGGAACTTCTTTTTTTCTGGTGAGTTTTGATGTTTTGAATTAATCTGCTAACCGTTTCTGTCGCATATTTTTTTTTTTTTTTTTTTTTTTTAGGTAAAGGTTAGGTTGAGTTGGTATCCGGTCATTTCGCCCACATGCTATTTTGCCACACCATGGAGTCATTTCGCCCACACTATGGAGTCATTTCGCCCACACTATGGAGTCATTTCGCCCAAGGTTACTGGTGGTTCATTTCATTTCTGCCAGAGGAAGATATAGTTACATGACTCCGTGACATGGATCGTGTGGGCGAATTGACTGGGTATTATTCTAGTGTTTGCCCATTCTCCCCCTCTCCCACAAAACAGGCTTGGGGACCTGGGGCAATGCAGGATATTTTGCTGGGGTACAAAATATGCGTCGCAACCACATCGTTTTTGAGTTAGGGATGTTGAAAAAATTCCCTAGATGTAGGGAAAATTCATTGGATTTCTTGTGAGTCCAGAGAAGTGTGAACCTGATGATCCTCACAGAATGATGACCGAAGTGTCGAGACCACCCCCCCCAACCCCCAGCTAGGAGGTTAGGTTAGATTTGTTTAGGTTAGGTTAGGGTAGGTTAGACTTGGCTAGGTTAGGTTAGGTTAGATTAGATTTGGTTAGGTTAGGTTAGGATAGGTTAGATTTGGTTAGGTTAGCTTAGGTTAGGTTAGGTTATCGGTGAGTCAAGCCCCCTGCTAGGCTAGGTTAATTTTGGTTAGGTTAGGTTTATTTTGGTTCGGCAACTTTCTGTAGATATAAGGAAATTACCCTAGATCTAGGGAATTTTACCCCCCTACACAACTCTTTAATTACGTATTTCCGACGCATAATTTGTTCCCCACCCAAAAACTTGGTCCCCCACCCCAAAAACCCCACCCAATTCCCACAGGTCCCCAAACTTGTTTGGGGGAAGTGGGAGAGTATGGGCAAACACTAGAAATTTACCGTCATTTCGCCCAAGGTTACTGGTGGTTCATTCCATTTCGCCAGAGGAAGTTTATAGTTACATGACTCCGTGACATGGATCGTGTGGGCGAATGACTCTTACATGTGGATAAATTGGACTCGGTATTTATTACGATGGCACCAAAACTTCCCTACACAATTGGGAGCATGGTTTTTGTTTCCCTTGTTGTATTCTAAGAGACATTTTCTCCTTGAGTTTTCCCGGGCGCAAATAAATAGTTTCGGAGATTAGAACATTTTAGGTGGGAGGAGGAATACGCCCTCCTTGTTTACAAAATGCCTCCCTCTTCCTCTTCTTGTGACCTGCAATCGCTTTTTGTTTGTTTTTAAACTTTTTTATTATTGGACCAGTTAGGAGGTTGTAAAAGGTTAGGTTAGGTTGTTAGGTTAGGTTAGATTAGGTTAAGTTAAGTTAGGTAAGTTAGCTAAGGTGGCCACGGGTGCGCCTCCGAAAAAAAAGCGATGCAGGCACAAGATGAGGAAGAGGGAGGCATTTTGTAAACAAGGAGACATATTCCTCCCACCAACCCAAAATGTTTTTATATCTCCGAAAACTATTGATTTGCGACGGAAAGTCAAAGAGAAAATGTCTCTTAAACACAATAAGGTAAACAAAAACCATGCCCCCCAAATTTTGTAGGGAAGTTTGGGTCATCGTAATATTTAAAACCGTCCATTATAATCTCAGTAGTGATAAATGGGGCTTATAGCATAGTGGGACGGGAGGTAGCGGGATCGTGGGATAGAGTGGCAGAGGGAACTAGATGGGGAAAAGGAATTTTTTTTTAGGTTTGAGTGGGTACAGGATACAAAAGAAGAACATCCCAAAAGGGTTAAAGTATTTTTAGAAAAGGCTTGGAAAAAAGGCAGAGAGTTAGGGCCTATCAAGCCTAGGAGCCCCCGAAATTAGGCTTTGACCGGGTGAAAACCGCGTTAGTCCCCACCTGAAGAAAAAGAAGAAGAGAGCAATAATTCTAAAATTGGCGGTGGCGACATAGTGCAGTGGTGGGCTATACTGTTATCTACGGGAAAATTTATGGACGAGGACTGCGCGGTCATACTGGAATTTACCCCAAAAGCAATAAATGTCAAAATACAAAAAAAACTAGCCTGCACACACTAACCAAGCACAGGGAGTTTGTTTAAAAGTTGTTTCGTACCCAGGTTTTTCAGTTGGTTTCGTAACACGGGTTTTAGTTTTCGTACATACCGGTCGTTTCGTAATTCTTAGTAATCAGTTCAACTCTGAGCTGAGTGTACGGAACGCCATGGTTTCAATGGACTACGAAACAAGTATTTGGTGTACGATCTACTGGTGCAAACACTTGTGTACGAACTGACTGCACCCCGATACGATTGCCCTCAAAAACGCAATCAAAGAAAAAAAAATGCCTTATATCATGCTGACCTGGAAGGTTTGTGCCAAGTCTCGTTAAGGCCTCGTGTGCTGGTACGAAGGCACAGCACGGCTCAGGACAGCACAGCACGGCACGGCACGGCACAGCACGGCACGGCTCAGGACAGCACAGCACGCACGCACGGCACGGCCAGCACGGCACGGCTCAGGACCGCACAGCACGGCACGGCACGGCACAGCACGGCCCAGCAACTCTCTGTTCTGTTAACAGATTTTAACAGGAATGTGAACTTTTGTAGCCCACATTGTCGTACCGAGCCACAAAAAATTTCGTATTTTCAGATAGATTATTATCGTACAGCCTTAGCTAAAATAATATAGTCAGTAAATGAATTAATACTTCATTGAATTCAGCATTCCACATATAAAAATATTTTCTCTTGTCATCAAAACATATAATATATCCAATCATGGTTGAGTCAAATTTCGTCTCATCAACTCCTCTCCTCTGACTGACTGTCTTCAATCTTTAAATCACCGCCGCAATGTTGCTTCTCTTGCTCTCTTCTACCGTTATTTCATGCTCACTGCTCTTCTGAACTTGCTGACTGCATGCAAGCCTCCCCTTGCTGACTGCATACAAGACTGTAAAACAAGCCTCCCCCCCTCCCGCGGCCTCGCTGCACAAGACTTTCTACTCATTCTCATCCCTATTCTGTCCATCTTCCTAATGCAAGAGTTAATCAGTATCTTTACTCTTTCATCCCTTTCACTGGTAAACTATATAAATATATAATATATCTAATCATGACACAAAATTTCAGATGTTAATTTATTTTTTGCAAAATAAATAAAATTAAATGAAACAAACATATATATAGTAACACATCTACCGTAGATAACAGTGAAGTCGCCAGTTCAACGTTTCTTTGTTATTTACAGACGTGTGGTGGCGTTAATACTTACATTTGTACATCCATGATTTCAGGAAAGTTAGAAGGGGCTATTTGGAAAGTCTGTGTCATTTTGTGTCTTCATCTGTGTCATATTAGGGCTATAAATGAACAAATGACAAAAATAAAACCGAGTGGCGACCTCACTATACCTACTACAGTAAAGTCGCCAGCTAGTATTTTAACCCAACAGTTGAGTCGCCACTCTGGGGAATTCAGGGAAATTAGAGGTAAAGTAAAACAAGTCTCTATATATATAGCTGCGGAAGATGTTCGATATATAAAATTCCTCGCCACGTAATAATTCTATTAAAGTTGAAATATCTGGCAAGCTCGTCCTGTCGCCCGAAAAGCGTTTACTGTCTGTATCGCGGGAGAACAATGAAAATAGAAGAATGCGCAAAGTTTATTTTTGTGTAACATAAAACAACCTGAAACAGGTAGATTATAATTAAATCATGATAAACAGTGTAACATCTCAGTGGCCAAAAAGGAGTGGAGCTGATAACGAAATTTGGCCTGGCGACTTCACTGCAGTGGCGACTTCATGTTATTACGGTAGTGAGGCCAAGAGGGCCCAAAAAATTTTGGCCCTTTAACCCTTACACTTTAGAGAAAGGCAATTAGTATGTTGGATTGTTAGGATGTTACTTTGTGAAAAACGATGTTTTACAGTCAGATTCTAATTCAAACATTACCATTTAACCCATTTCACCCATAACAAAATTGAATTTTTTTAATATCTTAAAAAATTGTTATTTTGGCACTTACAAAGATTGAAAACTTGGTAACATCACATTAATTCCTTTCTGCAAGTACACTCTCACAATATATGGGGTTGAAACCACTTTAATGGTGTTTTGGACCCCAAATACCCCAAAATTTGGGGTTTTACCATTTTTTGGCCATTTTTGACTCGTACTTTGTCTTCAGTATACAAAGAAACCCTTGCGCAAAACGTTACACTCATTGTTACTTTATCACTTTCTAATTGTGTATGTTTTTCCCTTGCAGGTTGAAGAAAGTATGGAACCACCAGAAGAACCCACTCAGAAGAGGAGAAGAACGAGTCTCTGCGAATACTGCGTATTTTGCGAGACTTCATTATCCAAAACCAAAGCTGATAACCCAGTTGTCCAGAATCCTGGAGTCGAAGGATTGAAATCCATTCTGAAAGCTGCCGAACTTCGTAAAGATGGTGTCTATGATCGGCTGTTTCCAGTGAAAAACGACATCCTAAAAGGAGATACTGTTATCAAATTCCACCAAAAGTGCAGAGCAAATTATACGAAAAGAGGAATATCCAGATAGCCCAAAGAAACACTGGTACATGTGCTGACGCTGACGATGGGCGCAACAGGTAGTGGGCCTACTGTTGGACTGTCTCGTCTCCGGCGATATGACACGTCGCAATTGACATTCGATCAGGCTGTTTCATATGTGGGAAATCACATAGCTGGAAGGAGAAACTGTCGAACGTCTCAACTGGGACGGGGTCCACCACAAGGCAAAGAGTGCTTGATGCAGCCATTCAGAGAAACGACTATGAGATTCAAATGCGAATGCTGTCAAACACTGACATGTTTGCAATGGATGCAAAATATCATCGCTCTTGCTATTCGCATTAATCTCGCTTACCAATATTAAAGCTGCTAGTGCTAGGGCTAAGGTTGATAAATCTGACAATGCGTGTGCCTTCAAAAGTTTGTGTAAGGAAATGAAGAGACTGTTCTGTCCAAAACCATCTCTATCACAACCTTGTCTGTCCTGAATGAACGATTGGTCGCTATATCAGCAGAGGTCAACTCTAAAACCAACGAGTCTTGTACTACATGGAGATTGAAGGAGAAATTACAGAAGCATTTCGGAGACAGGATTTCATTCATCGTCCAACCTGGGAAGTCTGATCTTGTATGCTCGGGGAATATCACAGTTGCCGAGGCCTTGAAACACGTTGTGAGGCTACAAGTGCATGTAAATGAAATTGGTGAATGTGAACTCGAATCCTCTGATGATGTCAATTCAGAAGAGGACGCTGTTGTCTTGCATAAGGCAGCTGGTATCATCAGGAAATGTATCGGTGACATTACATTTCAATTTGATCGTTATGATTCTAGTGGGAATATGGAGACAAAAAAGTGCAAGGACTTTGTTCCGAATCCTTTGTATGATTTTGTTGCATGGTGTACTTCAAAAAAAAGATTTGACAGCGCTACAAGCTATGAATCTTGAGACTCACAATGGGAAACATTGAAATGAGAGTTCTTGCAATATGTCACAACATGATTTCTCTAGTTTGTATAATCCATACCCCAATAAACATTTGGTTTAGGTGTCAAGCTGCACCACGACCATGGTAGTCGAGAACTGATAGATGACTGTCCTCTCTTGGACACAGCTTACCTTATGATGAAGTGCGTAGATTCCTCACTGCCATTGCTTTGGACCAGCTGTCAACCAAGTCTGACGTTCATATACCACGTGACATTTCTGTCTATGATCCTGAGAATGTTATTAAAGTAATCGTCCAGACATTCATCATTCCTGATTTAATGCAATCAAATCATAGCCATTAACGAGTATATCAACAATACGTCGTCACTTTTTGTATCCAGTCAGCCGTTTTAAATAACTGCAATCAAAATCTGCAAATTCCCTGAGTTCTCAAAACACTCCTCAAGGTTTGCAGACGCTCAGGCTCAGGCTCGGTGACGTAGCATCAGGGAGGCTCCTCTTCCCGCGCGCTGATCAGAAGCATGTAAACACAGAGATAAATATAGTACTGTAGATATTTGGGTGTTTCTGATAGATTTTTTTTTGCTATATGCCACATGCATGCATCCTTTATGGGTGCAGCATGCTTCCTTCCCACACACACGCCTGCACACGACACCCTTCCCACACACACGCCTGCATACACGCCTCCTTCCCACACACACGCCTGCATACACGCCTCCTTCCCACACACCGCCTGCACACACGCTCCTTCCCACACACACGCCTGCACACACGCCTCGTCCCACACACACGCCTGCACACCGACACCCTTCCCACACTCACCCTGCACACACGCCTCCGTCCGACCACACACGCCTTCACACCGACACCCTTTCCCACACTCACGCCTGCACACACGCCTCCGTCCCACACACACGTCTGCACACGACACCTTCCCAACACCACACGCCTGCAACACGCCTCCTTCCCCACACACACGCCTGCACACACGCTTCCTTCCTCACACACACGCCTGCACACGACACCCTCCCACACACACGCCTGCACACACGCCCCTTCCCACACCACGCTTGCATACACACCTCCTTCCCAACACACACCTGCACACACGCTCCTTCCCACACACACGCCTGCAGACACGCTTCCTTCCCACACACATGCTGCACACCGACACCCTTCCCACACACACACCTGCACACACGCCTCCTTCCCCACACACGCTCCCTTCCCACACACACGCCTGCACACCGACACCCTTCCCACACACACGCCTGCACACACGCCTCCTTCCCACACACACGTCTGCACACGACACCCTCTTACACACACGCCTGCACACACGCCTCCTTCCCACACACACGCCTCCACACACTTGTGTGTTGTGTCGTTGACAGGAAGGGTTGTGCGCAGGCGTGTGTGGGAAGGAGGCTGTGTGCAGGCGTGTGTGTGCGGAAGGTGTCGGTCACAGCGACAGATTCACTGTCTGACACCGAAGTACAACGCTCATCATAACATTTGCCGACAGGTTGTCGACAGAGTGTCTGCGGTCTTTCCCTGTTCTGACGTCATCATAAAGTCGTAGCGCTAGTTGGGGGAAGATTTTTTTTTCGCGCGCTTTTTAGAAAATGTCGTGTTTTACGGAAATTAAGTGCCTGGAAAATCAATTATTAATTTGGTGGATTACAGAGTGTTGATTCCCTGCTACGGCACAAAAAAAGGGGCCCGTTGGAGGGGAAATTTTTTTTCGCGTTTTACAAAATTTTTTTAAATTTTGGGAAAAAATCTGGAAATTTCTGCTTCCTGTCCCCCGAAAAGCTTAAAATTTTTTAACTTTTCTGTATCGGGGCAAAGGGGAAAAAAACTTTGAGAAGAAAAAATGCGCAACAGTTATATTTGCAGCTACAAAGCATAAAACAAGGGCGGGAAACGGGGGGGGGGTAGTTTTATATAATCATGATATAAATTTACTGGAAACATCTTCAGTGGCACAAAAAATCAGTAGTGATGAAAAATTTCGTAATAGGGGGCCCGCCTGGCGATTTCCTGCATTTTGGCGACTTCACGTTATCTACGGTAGTGGAGCGGCCAAGAGCCAAAAATTTAGCTTGCCCCCTTTCACACTTTAGGGGAAAGAAAAATTAGGTATGGGTTGGATTCTTTTTAGGATGTCTATTTTGGTAAAAAAACGAGTTTTTACAGTCAGTTTTCTAATTCAAACATTACCATTTAACCCATTTCACCCAAAACAAAATTAAATTTTTTTTGAATATTTTAAAAAAATTGTTATTTTGGCATTTTACAAAGATTAAAAAATTTGGAACATCCCTTTAAATTTCCCTTTTCTGCAATTAAAATCTCACAATATATGGGGGGAAACCCATTTTAATGGTTTTTTGGCCCCCCAAATTTCCCCCAAAATTTTGGGGGGGTTTTCCCCTTTTTTTGGGGCCATTTTTGACCGTAATTTGTCTTCATTTATACAAAAAAAAACCCTGCGCAAAACTTTCCCACTCATTGTTACTTTATAAATTTCTAATTGGTATTTTTTTCCCCTTGCAGGTTGAAAAAGGGTAGGGAAACCCCACCAGAAAAACCCCCACTCAGAAGAGGAGAAAAAACGAGTTTTCTGGGGAATTTTGCTCCCGTATTTGCGGGGGCCCTTTTTAAATCCAAAAAAACCCAAAGCGGAAAACCCCATTTTGTCCAGAAATCCTGGAGCGAAGGTTTGGAAATCCATTCTGAAAGCTGCCGAATTTTCGAAAAAGTTGGTGTCTATGATCGGCTGTTTCCAGTAAAAAAACGAAAACCTAAAAGGAAGAATGTTATAAAAAATTCCAAAAAAAAGGGTGCAGAGAAATTTATACGAAAAAAAGGGGAAATTCCAGATAGCCCAAAGAAAAAATTGGTAAAATGTGCGGGGACGTGACGAGGGGCCCCCAACCCAGGTAGGGGGGCCTACTTTTGGATTTGTCTCGTCTCCGGCGATATGACACGCCCAAAATTGACATTCGATCAGGTTTTTCATAGGGGGAAAATCCATAGCTGGAAAGGAAAAAAAACTGTCGAACGTCTCAACTGAGAGGGGGTTTCCCCCACAAAAAAAAGGGAGTGCTTAAATTGCAGCCATTCAGAAAAAAGACTATGAGATTCAAATGGGGGAATGCTGTCAAACATGACATGTTTGCAATGGATGCAAAATATCATCGCTTTTTGCTATTCGCTTTTAATCTCCCCCTTAAAAAATTTTTAAAGCGCTGGCTAGGGCTAAGGGTTTGATAAATCTGACAATGGTGTGCCTTCAAAATTTTGTGAAAGGGAAAAATTAAAAGAGACTGGCTGCCCAAAAACCCATCTTATCCCCAACCTTGTCTGTCCTGAAGGAACAAATTGGTCCCCTATATCAAGAGGTAAACCCTCTAAAACCAACGAGTTTTTGTACTACAGGGAGATTGAAGGAAAAATTTACAAAAGGGCATTTCGGAGAAGGATTTCTTTCATCTTTAAACCCTGGGAATTTGATTTGAAATTGCTCAGGGGTTTATCACATTTGGGCCGGGGCCCTTTAAAAACACTTTGTGAGGCTACAAGTGCATGAAAATGAAATTGGTGAATGTAAACTCGAACCCTTGATGTTTGTAAATTTTCAGAAGAGGACGCTGTTGTTTTGGGCATAAGGCAGCGGGGATCATCAGGAAAGGGCATCGGTGACATTACATTTCAATTTGATCGTTATGATTTAGTGGGAATATGGAGCAAAAAAAGTGCAAGGACTTTGTTCCGAATCCTTTGTATGTTTTGGGTTGCATGGTTTTTGTACTTAAAAAAAAAGATTTTGACAGCCCCTACAAGCTTTTAAATTTGAGGACTCACAAGGGGAAACATTGAAATGGAGTTTTTGCAATAGTCACAACATGATTTCCCCTATTTTGTAAAAATCCATACCCCAAAAAACTTTTTGGTTTGGGGGGTCAAGCGGCACCACGACCTGGTATTTCGGGGAACTGATAGATGCCCTGCCTCTCTTGGACACAGCATACCTTATGATGAAGTGCGAAAGTTTTCCCCCATTTGCCATTGCTTTGGACCAGCGGGAAAACCCAAGTCTGACTTTCATATCCCCACGTGACATTTCTGTCTATGTTGAAAAAATGTTATTAAAGTAATGTCCGCCCCATTCTCATTCCTGATTTAATCCCAATCAAATCATAGCCTTTTAAACGAGTATATCAACAATACGTCGTCACTTTTTTACCAGTCAGCCGTTTTTTTAAAAACTGCAAAAAAATCTCCCAAAATTCCCCTGATTTCTAAAAAAAACCCTAAAGGGTTTTTGCAGAGGCCCCGGCCAGGCTCGGTGCGTAGCATCAGGGAGGCCCCCTTTTCCCGCGCGGCTAAATCAGAAGCATTTTAAAACAAAAGAGATAAAATATTTATTTAAAAGATTTTTGGGTTTGTTTTTTGATAGATTTTTTTTTGCTTATGCCACAAGGGAGCATTTTTTAAAGGGGGTGCAGCATGCTTTTTCCCCCACACACACGTTTGCACAAAAAACCCCCTTCCCACAACACGCCTGCAAAACGCCTCCTTCCCACACACACCCCTTGCTATACGCCCCCTTCCCAAACAACCCCCCTGAACACACCCCCCTTCCCCAAAAAACACACGCCGGCATACACCCCCTTTCTTCCCCCCACAAAACGCCTGCACACACCCCTCCTTTCCCCCACACCCCCCTGAACACACCCCTTTTTTCCCCCACACACGCCTGCCCACACGCCTCTTTCCCACACCCCAACGCCTCCTTCCCAAAACAAAACGCCTCCCAACACGCCTCCTTTCCCCAAACACACCCCCCTACATAAAAGCACCCTTTTCCCACCAACACACCCTGCACACCGCCTGCATAAAACGCCTCCTTCCCCACACACACCCCCTGCACACACGTTTCCCTTTTCCCACACACACGCCTGCCACACGCCTCCGTCCCACACCCCCGCCTGCCCCACCGACCCCTTTTCCCAAAATCACCCCTTGCACACAGGGCCTCCGCCCCAAAACACACACCCCCTTCCCACCGACCCCCTTTCCCCACACCACCCCTGCACACACGCCTCCGTCCCAAAAAACCGTCTGCACCCCCGAAAAACCCTTCCCACACACACGCCTGCACACACGCCCCCTTTCCCCCCACACAGGGCCTGCCACACGTTCCCTTTCCCACCCCAAAACGCCTGCACCCACCCCCCTTTTCCCAAACACAGGGCCTGCCCCACAGGGCCTCCTTCCCACAAACCGCTTGCATACACACCTCCTTCCCACACCCCACACCTGCACTTTAAGGGCCTCCTTCCCACACAAACGCCGCGGGCACGCTTCCTTCCCACACACACGCCCTGCAAAACCGACCCCCTTCCCACACACACGCCTGCACAAAAGCCTCCTTAACACACACGTCGAAAACCCCGGGCCCCCCTTCTTACACCACCCGCCTGCTTTACACGCCTCCCCCCCAAACACAAAAGCCCCCCACACTTGTGTTTGTTGTGGGGTTTTTTTGGTTTGTGTGTGTGTGTGGTGTGTGTGTGTGCAGGAAGGGGGGTTGGGGGGGCGCAGGCGTGTGTGGGGGAAGGAGGGGGTTGTGGGCAGGGTGGGTTGTGGGGAAGGGGGGGTGGGTCACAGGGGGACAGATTCACTGTCGGGAAACCGAAAGTACAATCGTCATCTTTAAACATTTGCGACAGGGGGTTTCGGGACAGAGTGTCTGGGGGTTATTCCCTGTTCTGAGGGCATAAATAACAGTCGTGCCCTTTTGGGGGAGGGGAAAAGATTTTTTTTTTCGCGCTTTTACAAAAGTCGTTTTTTTTACGGAAAAAAGGGGCCTGGAAATCAATTTTTTTGGGTGGTTTTAGGTGTTTCGAAGTACATTAAAACATAATGGGGCCAAAAAAAAAAATGGGTCTGGAGGGATTACTTTAAGACCACTTTTTGATGCCGCAATGAAAATTTTTGTTTCCAAAATGAAAAAGAAAAATGGGACGGAAAAAAAACCTACACATTCAATGGCGTGGTGTTGTATCAAAGGTCTCCTAGGCCAAAAAGAAACACCTTGCATTCCAAATAAAAAACCAAAAAAAACCCTAAGTGGACAGAGCGGGTGTGAGGAGGAAATCAAACGCTACAACAAACCCCATACTAAACCAGAACCATGTGTTTAAAAGGGAAGTCAAAGAACTGGGAAAAAAAAGTCTGCTTGTTTATGTTTGGGAACCCAAAAGACTTGTTTTGGGGAAAAGGCCCGTGTAAGTCCCCCCCAAACCTAAAGTATTTCCGGGGGTTGGGGTGGATTCAAAATTTTTTAGTTAAAAAACCGGGGGGAAGGGGGTTGGGGAAAAATTCCAATGACTCGAAAAATGGTTCTCCCATTCATTAATTTCGCCCCAAAGAAAAAAGGGGTTCAAACCCCACCAAGTCCCCCAATTTCACATGGAAAAAACTTGGAATGCTTTGAGTGACCAAAGGGGCCAAAAATTGATGTTAAAGTCATAAAAGGGAAAACATCCAAAGGGGAAAAGCCAAAGGGTCCATTTGACCTGGAAAGGTGGCAACCTCCCTTTGAAAATTTAAATAGTGGGGCAGGGGGGCATCCCGGAAAAAAAGTCGAAGAGTCGATGAAGGGAGTGCCACAAAAGGGTCGGGAAATGTTCAGTCACTTTATGGGAAAAAAGGCTTGGGACGAAAAGAAGAGGAATTTCTGGGCCCCAAACCCCAAGGGCAGTGTCAAAAACGGGGTTTTTTTGCTATGAGGAAGTGTCTTTCCCGTGAATAAGGAAGGGAAATTTAAAGATCGATTTCGGAGGTCTCTTCAGAAGACTTTCTTTTCAGTGTCAAAAAAACCCTGATGTGGAAAATGGGGCAAGGTACTCTCCTTAAAGGGAAAATTTGGGAAACTGTTCCGCCTTTAATGTTCCACGACGATGGTTTTGAAGGGGGAAAAACCAAAAAAGCAGAAATTTCCAAAAAGCTTGGGGAAGCAAATATGAGAAATTTTTTGTTTCCCTTCCTTTGTCAGAATTCCCCACGTCATCCCGGGCTGCTGTACCCATTGATGGCATGGCAATTTTCAGGCCCCCCGAAGCAATTTTTTTCAAGGGCTTTCAATGATCTTGGAAAGGTGGTTTTGGAAACCCAATTGTGCGTTTCTAAGAAAAAGGCCCCTGGATCCCCCCCATTGACGTTGTGCCCTTGGTCTTTGACCCGGGACGACAGAGAACAGTCAATTAAGTCGATGAACGAAACGACGAGGAATGATGGATTCCCGGGTTTAACCCAAACCCGGGTACAAAGGGAAAAAGGGGGGCCCTCCCGAAACTACAGGGAAATTCCTCAAAAACCCAAATTTCCAACAAGCCTAGGGTTTTGCCTTTTATTAAAATTTTCCGTACATCTGCGCAAAAGGGCAAATCCCTGCCGCAGATAAAACGGTAGACTGGCCCGGGGGGATTTGAAGATGGAAGGGGAAATGGCCCAAAATTCTGAATGAAGGGGGTTTGTGTCCAGGCTTGAGGGGTTGTTTTCAGCCCCACAAAGGGGGAGGGGGGACACTCGTTTTGGTATTGCATGCAATTGTTATCGAGGGGACCATCCAAGGATAATCACGGGTGATGACCAAAGGGGTTCCCCGTCTTGTTGGTGTAAATTTCTGGGCAGGGGGACTGGGGGCCCAAGAAGTATATAGGGATGCTGGGAACCCGGGAAATTCGGGCTCCAAAGGAACCGCCCTACCTGTTACCATATCAGTACCAAACTCGGCAAAACAGCATGCAAGTCCTTACCACCGTGCCCTGTTTGTCAGGATGTGACACGACAAAGTGCTCTAAACCGGGCCTTTTTTTTAAAACGAACGGCCCCAAATTTAGCTCTCACCAAAAAATTTAGAGCCTTTTCCCGGGCCTGGAAGAATTTCCCGGATGTGCCTACTTTCCAAAACCCCAAGGGGGGATTTTTTTCCTTTTCCCTGCATGGTTAAAAAAAAAAATAAAAAACTCATTTTACGAAAAGAGCTTCGTTTCGTACTCACCACCAAACTGAAAAAAGCCCGCATCCTTTCTGCCAAACCCAAAAGATTTATGCCTTCGAACAAAAATTTTATTGGGGGGCCCCCAAAACCCCCAAATTTGGGAGGGGGGTGGGGTTTAGAGGGCACATCGCAAAACCTGAGGGAAAATGAACCCGTTGGCCATGGTTGGCAGGGGAATGCAAAAAGGAAAGAAATGGGTCCAACAATTACCCAAAAATGAATCGGCATGCAGAGGTTTTGAGACCTAACCCCATTTGTACTGCACGACAAAGGTTGTCGGGACCAAAAAAATGCCAGTGTTCAATTTTCTGGACTTGGAAAATTTCATTTACATTTGTTTTTGTGGTGGAGAATGTGGAAAAGGGGCCCGGGGGATAAGTGGGGGGTGGCAAAATGGGGGAAAAGAAGTCGGAGATGATCGGACCCTGATGGTTTTTAAAAAACTGTAAGTAATTTTTTGTAAAGTGCCCAAAATAAAAATTTTTAAGATATTTTCCCAAAATTCTCAATTTTTTTTGGGGTTTTAAATTTGGGGTTTAAAAGGGCTATGTTTTTTTAGGGAAACTTTACTGTAACAAACCCTTTTTAATAAAGTAGGCCCTTCCTAACGAACCAACAATACCTATTTGCCTTGTTTTAAAGGTTTTGGAGGGGGGTTTTAACTCCTTAAATACGGCCCTTTTTTGGCCTCGACCGCTCCACTAATCATGACTCACAAGAAGCTGAACTCTAGAACTCTACGTAGCTATCATCCTCAAAAGAAAAGAGGAATTCCTGTTCCTTAAAGTCGATGAAGTTTCAATGTTAAGAGTTGTTGATCGATGGAACAAGTTACCAGCAAATGTTGTCGAAGCCAGCACAATAACTAGGGTGGGTTGGGGAGATACCGTACATATGGATGTAACGTACAAATGCTCCCTTGGCCATATTTATAGGTTTAGGATAGTTACCGTATAAATGTAGTAAGAGAAAATGGGTTAGATCAGCTGAGCGGGAGAGATTTGGATGGTAGGCGCTTGGATAATTTTAGAGGTGAGTTTTGTTGTTTTTGGCATGTCCCATGTAATATTTGGCCTCCATTTCATGGTCTCTTGTGTTCATGAATATGCCAGCAGTGTGGGGGTAAGGTATTAAGTATCGAAATGTGTTCAGTTGTGATGCACCAAAGGGATATAAAGACATTCCAGCCACACGAACGATCCGAAATGTTTGTTTCCATGTGAATGGCGTCATATGGACACTTCGTACAGTGTGGTTTTTAAATGTACGTATCATCCACAGTGTAAACAACAAATTTAAAATTCTGGTATGGGTTATGTGTTTTCAATAATGTCAAGTAGGATGCAGCAACATAATATTAGATAGTGACACCTATCACAGTAGTGATTTCATTCATCTGTTCATAATCTAACCTAAACTAGGTTAATCCATGCTTGTCAAGATTGTGTAGCCTAATGAAACTAGGCTATAGGCCTATATCTACATTCTAAAGGTAATTCCAAGCAGTGTTAAGTTCAATCAAATTAAAATATGCCAAATATTGCATTAAATCATCTGCATTTATTATAAATAATTATAATTATGTTTCCCTTCTGGAAGTGCTACAGAAGCACTTCCATGATTAAGTACATTATGTAGGGTAATGAAAGTATTAATAGGATTGCAAATATATATTAAAAAAAAAAAATCCAGGAACTTCAAAGTCAAAATTTATTTTCACTTTTTTTTACTTTCACTTTTTAATTGATTAAAATTGCTTGCACTATTATATTGCTAATATAAATTGATTTGATTTCATCACTAGGGTCCATTTCATGAAATATGTTGCCCTAATTCAACTGTGCTTGATTTTTTTATTTTCAAATTTTTTTTTACTTATCGATAAATATCTCTGTATGGAGCGTCCTCACCTATGGATGGTCCGTACGTTTTTAGTTTTTTTTTTCGGGCCTATTTTTCAGTTGCTTTTATGATGTTGCCAGAGTTGTGCCTTACACATAATGTAGTCCATATCTTATATTTTGTAATACATAATAAAAAAATTCAGATTTCACTCTAATTTTTTTTTTCCTGATTTAAAAAAAAAAAAGTGTACGGTACATCCCCAACCCACCCAACCCAGGGTCTGTTTAAAAACAGACTTGACGCGCACTGTAAAGTAAATGGGTATTGATAGTGCCCAGCGAATTCATATTATAATCCCCCGGATCGATTAGTGATAGTGATAGTTGTAGTTAGTATATTTCATATCCTATCATTCTTCACTACGAAACTTCCATGTTCCTATCTTCTTTAGGGACATGGTATCCTTTTCAACTGTCCTCTTACATGTGTTGATAGTTAGTAGATGTAGTACAACAGATACCGTAGTTATGACCCAATAGCTAGCCTGTGTCTGTTATTCCTATGTATTCCTATGTAAGTCGATGAAGTGTGGGAATACACCTTGTATCAGTGATTTTATTCTGGTTCTGAAGTGTTGTGGTGTTTGTTGCTTGATCACCCTTGCTGTGCTTATACCTGTGACTGTTCTTTTTAAATGTCTTGGCTTTCTTGCTAATCAATGGTCTAGCTGTTTCCTTGTTTTCTAGATCAGTAACAAAGTTTGTTTCTTCACATCTGCATCCTGTTCATCTGCTAGGAGTAAAAATGTTGCAAGTTTTACATCATTTGTCAGTGTGTTGTCTTGTAGAAAGTTTAAGTTTTCCCTGATGTCTTTATATTCCTCGCAGTGTAATAGGAAGTGTTCTAAAGTTTCATCCAGTGTTACATGTCGTGCATGCTGTGTTCCCGTGGGTGTGTCTGTTCCTGTAGTTTAGTTTCAGTGTGTTGCTTCTGCATCTTATCAAAGTTGTAGTGGATTCATCATTATCATAAAAGTATTTCTTTGATGTGTGTTTTGTATGTTCTGTAAAGTCTAAGTGTCTCTTTTTCAAAAAGTTCTGCTTTCCATTTCTTGGTATCATGTTCTTTTAATTTGTCAGTTATTTCTTGCTGTGTTTTGATACTAAGTTGGTCTATGTTGGTATTAAGCTCTTTTAAATAACTGTTGACTGTTTTGGTCCAGTAATCTTTCCCATTGTCTAGTCTTTGTAGCAAGCATCGTTTCAGTAGATCATTTGTGGAGTGGGCCATAATGTATCTTATGTATGAGAGTTAAGCTTTGGCATCTCTGGTTTTCATCAAAGATGCTGCAATTTCTCCTTGAAGGCAACTGTTGGGTGTGTATTTGGGGGCGCGTAGTATTGTTCTGAAAGCTTTGGTCTCTGTGGTTTGGAGTTTTTCTAGATTGTTGTTGTTGTCTGGTAGGCTGCCTTGACAATTTCTACTTGAAGGCAACTGTTGGGTGTGTATTTGGGGGCGCGTAGTATTGTTCTGAAAGCTTTGGCTCTGTGGTTTGGAGTTTTTCTAGATTGTTTGTTGTGTGTATGGCAGGCTGCCTTGACAGTAGAGAAGCTAGGGTAACACCACTTGTTTCCGTATGTTTTCCCAATGAGGAGCCTGTTGGTGCTTTTTGCCACTACTGCTGCTGTGACATTGCTCAACCTCTGGCTTCTTTAGGGTTTCTTTCTTGAAATTGATCAAAGCATCTTCATTTGTTGGTGATATTTATCCCAAGTATTTTATTTCCTTTGTTATTTTGATATCACAGAGATTATCAAGAGCTGTTTTCATGGTTATAAATCCTTATATGGCTTTTGTGTTTATTCATCTCCAGGCCACTATTGCTCTTGCTGCTTCGATTGAGTGTCAATGTCATGTTTAGGGCATCTGATTCACTTTGTGCTAAATAAGGCATCATCTGCATATAACAAGGCAGGGATAAAACATTATCTCATCTTTGAATCCAATATTTGTTTGGTTCAGGTGTAGGATGATGATATATGTTATCATTAAGAACAGTGATGTTGAACCATTTGCAGCCTTGCCTTATTCCGCTGGTGACATCCATGTTTGTTACGATCTCATTGTTTAGATACAGGATGGTCTTGTCATTTAGGTATATGTCACTTATGACGTCAATTATGTGTGGATGTATCATGAACTTTTTTAGGCATTCTATTAGGGGCTTTCTTTTCACACTGTCAAAGGCTTTCTTGAAATCTATAGCGATGGTTATTAATGGTCTCTTCATCTTGAAAGACTGTTCGATGCAGGGGCCGGATGTTCGAACGTTCGTAACACGTCTCTAAGATCATCTTTGCACTTAGATTGATCTTGGAACGTTCGTAACGCGTTTGGAGGTATTTTCAAACGATCTTTGCGAACATCCATCCGCCATATTTGTTCATTTTTCCACCATATTTGTTCATAGTGCTAAGGTTGCTGAAGAGCACTCGCACACTGTTCGTAGGGTCGCATGATGAAAGTTTTTTCTAATATGCAAGCCACATAAAGTTATGTTATTAATTGTTGATTTCATGTTGAGTTGTTTATGGTTGGTCAGGACGCTGTAGGGGGAATGTGAAGAGTGCAATGAATGGTATGCTGCCGAATGCCTATAGGTGACTGGAATGAGTGAAGTGCAAATAAAAAAGAAATGTGTCTTGTGCTAGAAGTGTATAGAGAAGATGATATAGGAGAGGAAGATGCGGGAAGTGAAGGAGGAGAATAGGAGACAAGGATGAGATGGAGAGAATGAGTCAAGTGAAGGATACAGATGGCGGTGGCATAAAGTGAGATTGAAACGAATGAAGGATAGTGGGTGGGTACGCAAGGTGTATGAATGGAATGGATAGAGAAGCAGATTAAGTAAAATGAGTGCTGGAACGGCAGATAAACTAGGTAACCTTGATGTGTGTGTTTAGGGGAGGAAAGGACTAGCAATACAGGGAGTTTCGTACGCAAGTTGTTTCGTACCCAGGTTTTGTTATTTGTTTCGTACACTGATTTTGAGTTCTTAAACTGGCGAAATGATGCCTTTAGAAAACAGCAGAATTGATACACTCCCAACAAATATATCATGATAAAAAGTCATTATATGTTATTTTCAATACGTTACTAAGTGAAGTTTCATTAAAACCAGACCAAAATGTAAGTTACTTTCATATTTGCTGTACGATTCATGTCTGCGCCGCCGCCGCGCCACTTTTGAACACAAAGAGCTGCAGTCGAGGCAGCTGAGTCTCGTCCCTCTCGTGTTTACAGTGCGTGTAGACGGTGTGGTTATACGTGCTTTCTTTAATTAACCTATGACGATGGAAAATCGAGTGAAGTATTTGCAAAACATCAACTTATCCCAGCTGACATTAAATGAAAAGACTGAAATCAAGCGGTACCGACTTTATTTTCAAGTAATACTGTAATTCTACTATCGCCACCTCAGCCATCCCCTCTACTACCAACACTACCACCCCCACCATCCCTTCTACCACCACCACTACTATCATGCCCTGAAATCCGTGAACATCAACTACAACTCATACCTGAGATAGGTAAAATTTGTGTATCCCACTGTTGTGTGAAGTGTGCAGTCCCTCCATTGTATTTTATCACGAGCCGCCACTGAGTATAAATGATATACAGGGAAGTCTCGTAGATACGAGCAGTTAGGTTCCACCTGGCATACTCGTAAAGCAAAATTTCGTATAGCGAGATACATAACTAATGGTAAAATATAGGTTTGGTTCCAGGACCCCATCAAAGACATGTTTTTCAAGCTAAAATAAACTGTAGGGGTCCCAAGGTTGGGGACGCACACCTGGCTAATTACCCCTATAGGTCAGGCCGCACATCTGGCTAATTACCCTTCAGGTCACGCCTTGCTTGGGGTGACCTGACAGGGGTCAACCAAAATCCCCCTTTGTCCAGCCTGGGAGTCCTGTATTAAGTCAGTTACTTACCAACCACTACAGTGAGAGGAACACCACTCCTCCTCTCCCTGTGTTCCTCTCACTGTGGTCTGTAGTGGTAGGTAGGTAACTGCCAGAAGCTGGTCTAGGAAGCCAGGGCGGGAACCCAGCAACGGAGGTGCGGTAGAATTTGGGTCAGGAGCGAGTCAGGTCCAAGCCATGTGCTTGACCTTTAGGGGTAATTAGCCGGTCTGCGGCCCCAAGCTTGGGCCACCACAACATCATCATACAGCCTAGATGCATACGTGGTAGGGCACGCATTTTGAATTTGGTAATTTTACTCACCCCATTTTGAATGTCGTAGCATTGGATTTTCGATCTCGTATATTGAAAATAGACCCTAATTTACTCAGCTCGTATCATTGATTTCTCGTATACTGAATGCTCGTATAACGGGACTTCCCCAGGGAAGTCCCGAAGATACGAGAAGTTAGGTTCCACCTGGCATACTCGTAAAGCGAAATCTCGTATAACGAAACACATAACTAATGGTAAAATATAGGTTTGGTTCCAGGACCCCATCAATTATAAAAAAAACAAAAAAAAAAAAAAAAAACCAACCATATTTTTCAAGCTAAAATAAACTCTAGCAAACACAACAAACACACAGGGTCTATATTACCCACACTGTACTACCTATTCTGTAGGAAAAGCATTCTGAAAGAGAAAATAGCACACAAAATAACATAACTGCACATTAATTAAACATAAAACATGCATAACACTCACAAGTGGTAATGTTGTGTGGGGAGACAGGAAGCTGGCACGTAGCCAGCTGAGAGTTCCTGTTTTCTCTCTCAGAGGCTCGAGAGAAAACAGGGGTGACTGCGTTTGCAGGGATGACTGGGTTAGAGTTCTTCCTCCTGCCCTTGATCACTTGGGGGAAAAGGAAAGATCTTCGGTGCTGGCCCTGGATTGGGTCTGGCTGTGCTGGATTGTGCAAGGCACAATACATACAAGCAAAAAAGACGTATGTACTACTGTTGGGGACGCCACGTGATACAACAGACTCGAGAGGGTAGGGTAGGTAAGGGACAAGGGAGGGGTGCGCAGACCTCTTCCACTGCCCACAAACTCGTCTCTGCTCATCTGAATCATTGTACATCGTCCAGGGATGTGAACTTTTGTAGGCCACATTGTCGTACCGAGCCACCAGAATTACCATATTTTCAGATTGATTATAACAAAACCTTAGGTAAAATCATAGTCAGTAAATGACTTCATAATTTTAGTAAATAACTTGTAATTTACTTTAGTAAATAACTTTGGTAATTTTACTCAGTCCAGTTTTGAATGTCGTAGCACTGGATTTTTTATCTCGTATATTGAAAATAGACCCTAATTTACACCTCTCGTATCATCGAATTCTCGTATACCGAATGCTCGTATAACGGGACTTCCCTGTATTTGAGGTCGAGGGTAAGTCATCAGAAGAAATTATTCATAATACTCCATGCATGCTCCCTCAGCCCTACCTAGTGGAACACGGTTCCCACACCACGCGGCAGCCGTGGCCAGTGGGTGGGCACCTGGGGGGGCACCGGCTTCTCGGGGGGGGCACGCGCCCACCCATGCCCCCCGTAGCTACGCCACTGCTGGCAGGAAGGGTTAGACAGACACTTGATGGTCTAGGACTTTCTTTAATTGAAGACATGGCTCTCCAACACAGCCTTTAACAACGCCCTTGTCATTCCCCCAAAAATGACTGTGGGATGTGACTGCTGACGGCCTGATAACAGTGTTACCAGGGTGAACTGTTCCTGGGACACCCCCTCCAGGCCAACTCCTTTACCCGGAGGATGGCCTTACCCACAGCTCAACAGCCCCCCTCCC
>JACEEZ010011525.1:5000-17500 GCA_016584305.1 Chionoecetes opilio
TCCTGTGTGTGTGTGTGTGTGTGTGTGTGTGTGTGTGTGTGTGTGTGTGTGTGTGTGTGTGTGTGTGTGTGTGTACCACCACCACTACTACAACAACAACCACTACAGCAACAACAACCACTACAACTACTACAACAATTACCACCGCGTCTACTCCTTCCCCGTATCCTCAAACTACAAGATAACAACATTACCAACACCCGAATAGCTTGTTGTCACCCTCTGGAACAAGCTGGGGGAGAGAGAGAGAGAGAGAGAGAGAGAGAGAGAGAGAGAGAGAGAGAGAGAGAGAGAGAGAGAGAGAGAGAGAGAGTGGGATGGAATAGCTAAGGTAGGGAGAGGGATTTGGTGGAGGGAGATTAGAAGGGAGGAGGAGGAGGAGGAGGAGGAGGAGGAGGAGGAGGAGGAGGAGGAGGAGGAGGAGGAATACAAAGGAATACAAAGGAAACACAAACAGCAACAGACCGATAGGTCCTTACAAGACTGTTTGCTTTAACTACACTACACTAACTAGATAATAAGAGAGAAAGGATAGGAAGTAGAAGGCTCCTCCCCACCCACCCATCCCTCCAGCCGAAGCTGGCCGGAAAAGAAGTGATACCATGCAATATAGAAAAACTGCATGGAATTTGTGAGGAAAGTTGAAAGCTGTAATCTATGGCTAACTACTACTAGTTTGTGGGGGTAGGTTTAGTGCTTGATAGATAGGTCATGTTATGTGTGTTTTGTAATGGTGTGAACACAGTGTGGAGGTTCAAGGGTGGTGCGGCAGCCTTGCCTGGCGCTTTCTTGGGAGGCAGCAGTCAATCAGGCCCCAGCTCCGTTCAATCCACTGCGGATTGTGTACTTTCCATGTAGGACGCCGTACACTTCAATGTCTCCTGCAGCAGTGACCCCTGGTACCTTAAATCCCGATGGTGGTCACTAACTGTCAGGACCCTAACTGAACCACAGCCCGTCACAGGTCGAGAGTAGTAGTGGTAACCGTTAACTCGGGGCTATCTGTGAGGAGGAGGAGGAGGAGGAGGAGGAGGAGGAGGAAAATTAAAATTGGAGGAATAGGAGGAAAAAGAGATGAAGGAGTGAGATGACGAGGACAAGGAAGAGGGAACAGAAGAAGAAGAAAAGATGAAAGAAGATAGAAACCAGAAAGCTAAATGAGAGGACAAAGGGAAAACAAGAGGAATTTGGAGAAAATAATCTTGCACTATCCCCCATTTTCCCTCTTCCTTCGTTCTTCCTTCTTCTCTTTCCTCTTCCCCCTTTTCCCACTTCCTAACCCTTCTTCCTTCTTCCCTTTCCTCTCTTTCCCCCTTCTCTTCTCTCTTCCTTTCTCCTTCCTTCCTTCCTTTTTCCTAACCCTCCTTCATTCTTCCCCTTCCTAACGCTTCCTTCTCCCCTTTCCTATTCCCCTTTTTTCTCCCCCTTTCCCCTCTTCTCTTTTCTCTTCCTTCCTTCCTTCCTTTTTCCAAACCCTCCTTCCTTCTCCCCTTTCCCTTTAAACATCCCTCGCTACATGCACTAAGGCACCACAGAGTTTCCCTTTCACAAAATGAGAGGAAAGAGGGGAAAAATGAGAGGGGAAAACTTCAATTCCCAAAACTTTACCCATGAAACTGTCTCCTGTTCCGTTGCCGTCCAAGCTTGTGTGGGAAGGGAAGGAAGGGAGAGGAAGAGGAAGGAAGGGGAGGGGAAGGGGAAGGAAGGGGGGAGGAAGGGGGAAGGAAGAGGGGGTGAAGGGGAGGTGATGGGGAAGTAGAAGGAAGGGGGAAGGAAGGGGAAGGAAGGGGGAAAGAAGGGGGGGTGATGGGGAAGGGGTTGAGAATAGCATGAGAGTTGTGAAGGGAAAGATGTGCTTGATAGTTGATGGGGAAATGAAGGAAGAGAGAGAGAGAGAGAGAGAGAGAGAGAGAGAGAGAAGAGAGACAGAGAGTAAGAGCGAGAATGACGAAGAGCAGAGATCGAGAGAGAGAGAGAGAAAAGGCAGGGTTACTACAATATACTTGACTTTCTAGAGATGGCACTAGTCTCTCTCTCTCTCTCTCTCTCTCTCTCTCTCTCTCTCTCTCTCTCTCTCTCTCTCTCTCTCTCTCTCTCTCTCTCTCTCTCTCTTGGGTGAGGGGAAGAGATGAATAATAGGAAGGACCTCTAGCTTCCTATTGGACGCCTCCCCTCAAACCCCGAGGGAGTGAAGGGGAGAAGGGAGAGAGGGGAGAAAAGGAGAGAGGGGAGAAGGGAGAGAGGGGAGAAAAGGAGAGAGGGGAGAAGGGAGAGAGGGGAGAAAAGGAGAGAGGGGAGAAGGGAGAGAGGGGAGGAAAAGGAGAGAGGGAAGAAGGGAGAGAGGGGAGAAAAGGAGAGGGGAGAAGGGAGAGAGGGGAGAAAGGGAGAGAGGGGAGAAGGGAGAGAGGGGAGAAAAGGAGGAGAGGGGAGAAGGGGAGGAGAGGGGGAGAAAAGGAGAGGGGAGAAGGGAGAGAGGGTGAAAGGGAGAGAGGGGACGAAGGGGGAGAGGGGGAGAAAAGAGAGAGGGGAGAAGGGAGAGAGGGGAGAAGGAGAGAGGGAGAAAAGGGAGAAAGGGGACAGGAGAACAAAGGGGAGAGGGAGATCGATGTAAGAAAAGATTATTATGAAATGAAAGGGAGTGAATGTGGGGAAAATGTTGAGGAAGAAACAAAGAAACAAAGAAAAGGAAAGAAACGGAAAGAAAGAAAGGGATAGTGAGAGAAAGGGGAAGAGGGGAAATGAATGACTAAGTATGATAAAGGAAAAGAGGGGAAGAGAAGGGGAGGATGGGATGGTTGTGAGGGGAGGGAGGAAGGTGTGAGCAAGTAGATATTAATGAGGAGAGAGAGAGAGTGAGAGAGGAGGAAGAGAGAGAGAGAGAGGAGAGAGGACGGGTGTAGCGAGATTTGAGAAGAGGAGAGAGAGAGACGAGAGAAGGAGGAGAGAGAGAGAGAGAGCAGACTGGGACGGTCTATGTGACGAGCTGCAACAAACACCCTGGAGCACCATTCTCGTCAATGATGTAGATACACAGGTACACACATTCACACGTACTCTGCTTGAACTCCAGAAGAAATATGTGGCAAGCCAGACTTACACTGCCAAGCCCCTTGATAAGCCCTGGTTTGGTTACCAATGTAGGATGGCTGCTGATGAAAAAAGTCGTGCTGGCGCGCTCTACTCACGCCATCCAACCGACCCTAACAAGGAGCGCTACAGACACGCTTGTGCAGCAATGAAAGAAATCCAACAATGGGCTCAACGACGCTGGCAAGACGACCTCAAAATCAAGCTCAGTGGTCGTCAGTGGATAACAAGTCTGGTGGACCACACTTAAACAGCAACAAGGTCTGACAACTGACGACACCATACCTCCGCTATTCAAGTCTGACGGCACAGTGGCCACCAAGAACAAGGACAAGGCCGAGGTACTCGCGACATTTTTTCTAAACAAAATGACAGTACTGATCCCAGCGATCATCCCAGTGTGCCCATCCTCACCAATGCCAGCCTTTCTAAACCTCACTATAACTAGTGGGGAAAGTTCGCCGACACTTAGTTCAGGTCGACACAAAGAAGGCCCTTTGGGGCCCAGAAAACATTACCCTTATATCCTCAAGCGCGGGCCCCTCCAGCTAGCAACCCCCTTTTTTTTTTTAATCTTTCAGCACTCCCCCTTCACTCGGAAGGGGGCCACCTGGGAAGGCTCCCAGAGGGGTGGCAAACATAAGAAAGGAAAAGAACGCCCCCAAGAACTATGGCCCATCTCCCTTTACAGTTTTTGGCAAGAGTGGAAGCTAAATTGCCGACAAGAATCGTCTTTTTCACACACCCCACCTTTCCAAAGCAATTTGGCTTCCGAGCAAAAGGTCCCCCCCGGCCCGCCCCTATTGCCCCAATTGCCCCCACATGGCAAGCGTTTTTGCCCAAAGAAAGGACACATCGTCTTGCCTTTTAAATTGCAGGAGCTTTTAAAGGGGGGGCATCACGGCTCATCACCAAATGAACATTTTGGGTGCCCCGCGGTCTCGCTGCCCCTACTCCCAAGATCCCGCGGGAAGATTTTAGAGTGGGGTGGACGGTAAAACCTCAGAGGAACCCCCGCTTTCCCCCGGTCCCACAGGGCATTTGGGCCGGCCCTCTCCTCTGGAAGTATCCAAGACTTGCTCCAGTCCCCCAGAGGCACAGCATACCCGTGACTGCCCCCTTTACTTCCCCCTGCGACTGGTGATCCGCAGACGTCCCACATAAATCAGGCCCTTTAAAACCCGTATTAAAGGGTCTCGATGAAAGGGGATCTCGCTCCGAGAAAACCCCAGGCGATGCTCATCTCCCGCGACAACGCCCTTTATACTCCACCCTACATCTTACGGGGGGAGGCCGGTCCCCCTGCAGCGTCCATCTCCAATTGGGGTGGAATGAATAGGCCTGCCCTTCCCCGCCCCACATCCGAACCTTTGAAGGAAAGCCCCGGGAAACTTAGCGTGTCCGGCGTGTCTCACACCTTTTTGATCCAAGGATCCCCACCTATATGCAGCTCAATCCGTCCCTTATGAGTAAGCCCCTTCACGTGGTCTTCCTCCCCCCTTCTCCCTACCCTTCTTGAAAAGGTACAGGCCCGGCCCAACGGTTAATACGTCTGAAAGGGTCTGCAGGGCCCGCTTTCCTCCCTGCAACCTTGCAGCAGCGTCGCGACGTAGCAGGTTGGCGCGTTTAAAGAACACAACAGCATGTCCCCCACCCGGGGCTCTCCGACAGCCCTGGGCAAAACCACACGGCCACACCAAGAAAATGCTGCACAGGGACCATCAACTGATCGTCCCTTTTTCCAGGGGCGAGACCTCTCTGCGTTCCTTCCTTTCCCCGCTACACAAGAAGTGGAAACCCCAATGACGCAACCAGTTTTACTCTACCGTCACTCCGACCTTCAAGGGTGTGAACGCTGGATAAGCAGCCTAGTAAAGTACCACCTAAAACCGTAAACCCGTTAAGTTCAAACTATTTATATATATTTGTGTACTGAAAAATAAAAGTAAAAATTGAATAGAAACAGGGACATTAAAAATTTATTAGAGTGAAAAAAGTGAATTAGAGAAATAAAATTTAGAATAGAAAACCCCTGAGAGTTAAGAGGAATAATTTACACATTTTTAAAGTCAAAGATAGTCCAGTAGTCAGCAAAATCCCGACTTAAAAACCTATAAGAATAAAGGTAAAAAAAAAAAAAAAAAAAAAAAAAAAAAAAAAAAAAAAAAAAAAAAAGAGAATGACCCAAAAAATTACTAACCACTAACCTTATTTTGTAGACTTGTAGTGTTGATGACGATACACACACACACTTCTCTCTCTCTCTCTCTCTCTCTCTCTCTCTCTCTCTCTCTCTCTCTCTCTTCTTCTCTTCTCTCTCTCTCTCTCTCTCTCTCTCTCTCTCTCTCCTCTCTCTCTCTCTCTCTCCTCTCTCTCTCTCTCTCTCTCTCTCTCTCTCTCTCTCTCTCTCTCTCTCTCTCTCTCTCTCTCTCTCTCTCTGTACATACCTGAAAGGAAAAAATAAATCAAATTAGACAGAAGAAACGTGTTCATAATATTCTTTTCAACTAGATCTAACTTCAAAGAATTCTCTCTCTCTCTCCTCTCTCTCTCTCTCTCTCTCTCTCTCTCTCTCTCTCTCTCTCTCTCTTCTCTCTCTCTCTCTCTCTCCATAACTCTCTCCTCGTGACCCTTACTCATCCATTCATTCATCTCACGTATCAGTGCTAAGATTGATATCAGGGTATATGAGAGAGAGAGAGAGAGAGAGAGAGAGAGAGAGAGAGAGAGAGAGAGAGAGAGAGAGAGAGAGAGAGGAGAGAGAGAGAGAGAGAGAGAGAGAGAGAGAGAGAGAGAAGAGAGAGAGAAGAGAGAGAGAGAGAGAGAAGAGAGATGAGAGGGAGAGAGAGAGAGAGAGAGAAGAATCATACAGACAGACAGTGCAAACACCTAACTAAAGTGCAAGAAAGGGTGAAGGGAAGGGAAGGGAAGGGAAGGGAAAGGAAAGGAAGGGAAGGGAAGGGAAGGGAAGGGAAGAAGAGAGAAGGGGAAGCAATAATGGAAGGGAAGGAGGGAAGGAAACCAAGGGAGAGAAGTGGAAGAAAAGTAGAAGGGAAGGTGAGAGGGAAGACAGAGGGAATAAAGACTTGAATTGAAAGGAATACTAAAAGGAGAAGGAGGAAGAGGAAGAGGAAGAACTGGAGGAAGAGGAGGAGGAGGCTTGAAGGAACGTGAAGGAGTATGGAGAGATGTGTAGAGAGGGAAGAATATGGAGGAGGAGGAGGAGGAGGAGGAGGAGGAGGAGGAGGTACAAAGCAGAAAAAAGCCAACCATTGACAGGTGTATTATTGAACACACCACTTCACCTACAGGAAAGGGAGCAGAGGTTAAGTTGGTCATGGAAACTCTACTGAAATAAGGTCGTGAAGAAGCAGAAAGAGAGAAAGAAGAACACTTGTAAATCTATTCATAAAAGTACCATCATAAACAGATACTGGAGTAGTGCCTGGTCAATTTACGCGGGTGAAAGAAATAAGGAGGTTGAAAAGGAAGGACTATTGAAAGGCTGCAGGTCAATTGGTACTGAGGCGATTGGTATTGAAATCAAGTGTTCCCCAAGACATTTCGGACCCAAGTCATATGGGACCCAAGCCATATGGGACCCAAGTCATATGGGACCCAAGTCATATGGGACCCAAGTCATATGAGACCCAAGTCATATGAGACCCAAGTCATATGGGAATCAAGTAAATACGGACATTAGTCAATCCGGACCCAGGCGATCAGGGGGACCCAGAAAAACCCAAAAAAAAAGGGACAAAAAAAAAAAAAAAAAAAAAAAAAAAAATTTCGTCAAAAAAAAAGAAAAGAGGAGAGAGAAAAGAGAGAGAGAGAGAGAGAGAGAGGGGGGAGAGAAAGGGGGGCAGAGACGAGAAGGGGAGAGAGAGAGACCCATTGCAAATGTTCGCAGCATTATTACAAAAATAAATAATAATAATAATATATAAATAAATTGCTTAGCTTCATTTGATTTGAACTGTTAACAGACCATCTTGTACTGTCTCTGATCTATGTCTATCCCTTTACCGCCCTAATTCAAAGTGAGAGTTATTGGATACCAAAGGCGAAGGCTCCTCCCCACCCCCCTCCAATCCCTCGAGCCGAGAGTGACAGGGAGACAAAGGAATACAAAGGAAAACAGACAGCAACAGCCCTAACACCAACACCACGCACGAGGAGAAAATGGATAAAAGGAAGAATGATTAAAAAAGGAAGGATAAAAGGAAGAATAAAAGGAAGGGAAAGAAGAAAAGGAAGAAAGGATAAAAGTAAAAATGAGCAAAAGAAAATATGAACGAAGTGGATGATGACGACAGCAATGAAGAATAGGAGGAGGAGGAGGAGGAGGAGGAGGCACAATATCCTGAAGGTGCAAAAGCGATGCCTTGAAGCCTAACAAACACAGGAAATTGACTGCATTGCTGGTGGTGGTGGTGGTGGTGGTGGTGGTGGTGGTGGTGATGGTGATGGTGATGGTGATGGTGGTGGTGGAGGTGGTGGTGGTGGTGGTGGTGGTGGTGGTGGTGACAGGGGAGAGGTAAGGGTACAAGGATAACACCAGAGAGAGGGATTAGTGATAAGTGAACTGTATAAATCGTACACTAAGAACTGAAAACATGAAATCTCTCTCTCTCTCTCTCTCTCTCTCTCTCTCTCTCTCTCTCTCTCTCTCTCTCTCTCTCTCTCTCTCTCTCTCCAAACCACTTAACAATTATCCTGCCGAACTCCGCGAGAAATTACAAACAAGAAGTGTGTTAACTACTGTGTTGTGTGTGTGTTGTGTGTGTGTGTGTGTGTGTGTGTGTGTGTGGTGTGTGTGTGTGTGTGTGTGTGTGTGTGTGTGTGTGTGTGTGTGTGTGTGTGTGTGTGTGTGTGCACTTCAAACACACAAATAAAGAGGCGTAAAGGATAATAGATTGAAGGAAGAAGCAAGGAGTGGAGGACAGAGACAGGAAGGAAGACCAGAAATGATGATATATACTATATATATATAATATATATATTAGAAATATATATATATAGAGAGTATGGGAGAGAGAGAGAGAGAGAGAGAGAGAGAGAGAGAGAGAGAGGAGAGAGAGAGAGAGAGGAGAGGAGACGAGAGAGAGAGAGAGAAGAGAGAGAGACGAGACAGAGAGAGACAGGAGAGATGAGAGAGAGAGAAGAGAGAGAGAGAGAGAGAGAGGAGAGAGAGAGAGGAGAAGAGAGAGAGAGGAGAGAGAGAGGAGGAGAGAGAGAGGAGAGAGAGAGAGAGAGGAGCTATGAAAATGCAAAGAAAACAGGAAGAGTAAATAACAGGAGACAGTACAGAGTAGAATAAACAGAGGGCTACAACAGATACAAAACAGGGATATATGATGGGGGTGAGGGTGCTTGGGCTTTACTATCCTGTGGGAGGAACAGGGGTGGTGGTGTCGGCAAGGTAAGGCAGCGGCAGGGGTGGAAGGGTGGCATGTAGGGGCGTGGCAAGGCCGTGTAATTGTCTTGTCGAGAAAAGGGGGCCAGGGGTTGAAAAATGGCCTCTCTCTCTCTCTCTCTCTCTCTCTCTCTCTCTCTTTTCTCTCTCTCTCTCTCTCTCTCTCTCTCATTATTATCATTACTACTATCTATATCATTATTGCTATTCTTATGATGATGTCTAATATTTTTTCTTCTTCTTTTCTTCTATCGCATTCTATTTTTATTCTCTAAATAAACTCAAGATTTCGTGCGATTCATAAAATATGGAACGAGGAGGAATGGAGTCAAGGAGAGAGAAATGAGGAGAGAGAGAGAGAGAGAGAGAGAGAGAGAGAGAGAGAGAAGAGAGAGGGGAGAGAGAGAGAGGAGAGAGAGAGAGAGAGAGAGAGAGAGAGAGAGAGAGAGAGAGAGAGAGAGAGAGAGCGAGAGAGGGAGAGAGAGAAGAGAGAGGGGAGAAGAGAGAGAAAATGAGAGAGAGAGGAGGAGGAGGAGGGAAGGAGAGAGGGGAGGTGGAGGAGGAGGAGACAGAGTAGTGGAGTAATAACGTTGAAGTAGAAACTGGAGGAGGAGAACGAAGAAGATATGAAAAAATAGGAAGAGGAGGAGGAGGAGGAGGAGGAGGAGGAGGAGGAGGAGGAGGAGGAGGTTACATAAGAGATAGGAGAGATACATAATTACTCGTGAATTGGGAGACTAAAGTTACCTCCACCTCACGTAAATAAACACAAGTGGAACAGAAAAGGAGTGATAGGACATACGTAACAGCAGAAGAAGATTGGATTTCGACAAGAAAAGAATGGCTAAAAATGGGGATGACTGAACAAATGAAGAAGTAGAAGAGAAAAGCAACACAAAAGATAGGTAAAAGATAATGAAGAAGAAATAGGCAAAACAAAAGATAGGTAAAAGATAATGAAGAAGAAATAGGACAAAACAAAAGATAGGTAAAAGATAATGAAGAAGAAATAGGCAAAACAAAAGATAGGTAAAAGATAATGAAGAAGAACAAAAGCAACACAAAAGATAGGTAAAAGATAATGAAGAAGAACAATAGCAACACAAAAGATAGGTAAAAGATAATGAAGAAGAACAATAGCAAAACAAAAGATAGGTAAAAGATAATGAAGAAGAAATAGGGCAAAACAAAAGATAGGTAAAAGACAAAGAAGAACAATAATAACAACAGCAACAATAAAAGAAAATAAGATAGAAATGGACGAGGTGGAAAAGATCATAGAGAAAAAGAAAAGAAGAAGAGAGAAAAGGAAGATAATATAATAGTGGTAATGTCCGTGGGAGTTTTTTATATTTTCATTTGATTCTATGACGCATTTATATATTTAGTATTTTAATTTGTGTGGGGATATGATGAGGTAAATAAAAAAAAAACACAGCTCAGTAAAGAATAAAAACCCGAGCATAAAATAGCTAAGTTCTCCGTAAAAACCCACCACTTTCTATAACAACACTTGAGCAACCGCACCCCGTTTTCTATGCCTTTCTATTACCAGGGTACTCCTCTTGATTTCTTTACCGTTTTCTTCCCTCTCTTTGTTCTCTCTATTGACTGGAGACGTTTTGAGTACGAGGAGGAGGAGGAGGAGGAAGAGGAGGAGGAGGAGGAGGAGGAGGAGGAGGAGGAGAGGAGGAGGAGGAGGAGAAGAAGAAGAAGCGTAGGTGGATTGATGGAACTAAGCTTCTCATTCCACTTAGAGGTTAGAGAATTGGAGTCTTGGGTCTGGAGGCTTGAAAGATCAACCTTATTATCTCTCTCTCTCTCTTCTCTCTCCTCTCCTCTCTCTCTCTCTCTCTCTCTCTCTCTCTCTCTCTCTCTCTCTCTCTCTCTCTCTCTCTCTCTCTCTCTCTCTCTCTCTCTCTTTCCCCACCTCAGCACAAATGTTGAGAAAGATAGTTTGAATAGATAAATAAATAATATAATAAATCAATTTCATTTTTGTTGACGCCATTCCCGTCTTCCTTCCTTCTCTCTTCTAGCTCTTCCGGAATACCCTTGGGTCTCTCTCTCTCTCTCTCTCTCTCTCTCTCTCTCTCTCTCTCTCTCTCTCTCTCTCTCTCTCTCTCTCTCTCTCTCTCTCTCTCTCTCATGTAGGCCTAGTCTCTCTCTTATCTTCCTCCTTCCTTTTTTTTCTTATCTCTCTCTCTCTCTTTCATCATTTATTCCCTTGTTTACAATATTCCTTTAGTTCTATTTCATTTCTATCTTCACCACCTTCACTCCTCCTCCTCCTCCTCCTCCTCCTCCTCCTCCAAATTCTCCCTCCATACCTCCCAATCTTCTAAACATATTACTATCAATAAAGCAATTACCTTCCTACTCAGAGCAATAGTGAATATAGAAAAAAACATTGAAATAAGAAAGAAAAAAAAATAAAGTCAAGATTTCCACACACTTCCCTCAAAGGCCGTGTTTTATGCCCGCCCAGGAAGCATTTAAAAGCCATAGCCTGAGTTGATATTAGTCTACCCTCCTTCCAGTCAGGTTTTCTCCCCTTTTCTTTACGAGTTCCAGTGGGGAGAAAATGGGAGTTGTGATCGCTCGAGTGGAAAATGGAGTGAGGTTGATGGCTAATTCGGAAAAAAGAAAAAGGAAAACGCCCGACATGATTTGAATTGCAGATAAGTAAAGAGGAAAAAATGGTAATGAAAAGAGGATACATTTGAAGACAAGATGGAGGAGGAGAGGAGGAGAGGAGGGGGGAAGGGTGGGGGAGGAGGAGAGGAGGATGGAAGGGGGGATGACGAGAGGAGAGGAGAGGGAAATGGTCGCCTTGGGTTGAAACGTCCTAAATGTGTCAGTTGGTCTTTTTCAGTCTTTTTGGAATGTCCTGTCCTATCACTCCAACCTCACTATCTCGACACCCCACAACACAACCACATCACCCCTACAACTACAGACAGCCCACCACACCCCTTCCACAACCCTTCCACCACACATCCACATCACCCCTACAACTAGAGACAGCCCGCCACACGCCTTCCACCACCCTTCCACCACACAGCCACATCACCCCTACCACTAGAGACAGCCCGCCACATCCCTTCCACCACACAACCACATCACCCCTACAACTAGAGACAGCCCGCCACACCCCTTCCACCACCCTTCCACCACACAGCCACGTCACCCCTACAACTAGAGACAGCCCGCCACACCCCTTCCACCACACAACCACACAACCACATCACCCCTACAACTAGAGAGAACCCACAACCCTGCCACAATACCTTAACCCCATCCCTCCCATCACAAGCCTCAATCCAGAGAGCCTTTCCCACCCTCCCATTACCACCATACCATGAACGCCATCCATCCCAACCACCACGAAATTAGATCTCATCACCTACTCTGACCCCTCCTTCCCCCCTCCCCCCCCTCCCTTCCCCCCCATTCCCACGCCCTATCCTTCAGTTTCTCTCTATCTTCCCTCTCCTCCTACCGCCGGGATTCGAAGTGGAGCGCTGACCCAGATAATCACAACAGAGAGGTCAGTGACACCCAAAGGCCCATCCCTCCTCCTCCTCTTCCTCTTCTATTGGGTACGGCGGTGTGGGTGGGGAGGGAAGACCATGAAGATAGGAAGAAGGAGAGGAGGCCACGGACAGGGCAGTGGAGGAGGAGGAGGAGGAGGAGGAGGAGGAGGAGGAGGAGGAGGAGGAGGAGGAGGAGGAGGAGGAGGAGGAGGAGGTAGGGTTGGGGGGTTTTAGGGGGAGGGGGAAGCGGAAAAGCCGGAGAAAATTAAAATGTGATTTATGAGCCGAGTCGGTTTTGGAGAAGAATCATTGAGCGAGCATTCATGGCTGGTGAGGAGGAGGAGGAGGAGGAGGAGGAGGAGGAGGAGGAGGAGGAGGAGGAGGAGGAGGAGGAGGAGGAGGAGGAGGAGGAGGAGGAGGAGGAGGAGGAGGAGGAGGAGGAGGAGGAGGAGGAGGAGGAG
>JACEEZ010011525.1:22500-35000 GCA_016584305.1 Chionoecetes opilio
ATAAAACCTAATCTATTTGCCGTATGTACTTTAGTTAATGACTTATTCTGTGTCTGACAGATGTACGAGAGGTTATCGTTACCTACGATATACGCATTACTTTACATTTATCAGAATAATATTTAAACACCCATTTATCACTCCAATCAGATAGGTTATCTAAATAACTTTGAAAGATGGAAAGAATGAGGGAGAGGAAGGAAGGAAGGAAGGAAGGAAGGAAGGAAGGAAGGAAGGAAGGAAGGAAGGAAGGAAGGAAGGATGGAAAGAAAAAAATATAAAAAAAGGAGGAAAGAAAATACAGAGGAAAGGAATGAATGAAGGAAGAAAGGAAACAAGCAAGCAAGATAAGCAAATAAGAAAGAGGAAAGAAGAGGGGGGAGGGGAAAGAAGGAAGGAAGAAGAAAAAGAAAGAAAAGGAGAGAGAGAGAGGGGGGAGGAGAGAGAGAAAAGGAGAGAGAGAGAGAGAGAGAGGAGAGAGAGAGAGAGAGAGAGAGAGGGGGAAGAGAGGAGAGAGAGAGAGGATGAGAGAGAGAGAGAAAGAGAGAGGGAAAGGGGGAAAGAGAGGGGAAGAGAGAGAACGCAGGTTTTGAACGGAGAAACGAAAGACCAAAAAAAAAGGAGGAGGGGGAAAGGGGGAAAGGAGGAGGAGGGGGGGGGAGGGGGAAAGGAGGAAAGGGGGGAAAAGGATTTTAAGAGGTAAAAATTTGGAAAGACATGAGGAAGCAAGGAAACAAAAAAGAAAAAAAGTAAACAAAAAAAGTTTAGTCCCAAAGGAAAAAGGGAAAATTTGGGGGAAAAGGAAATAAGGGGAAAAAAAGGAGGGGAAGGGGGGAAAAAAGGAAAAGGAAGATCATGACAGGAAGAAGGGAGAGAAAGAAAAGCAAGAAAGGAGAGGAAGGAGAGAGAAATAATATTAGATGATCAAGGAAGAGATATGGAAGGAATACAAAGGAATACAAAGAAATACAAAGGAAACACAAACAGCAACAGCCGATGGGTCCTTACAAGGTTTTTCTTTAATACACTAAAAAACTAGATAATAAGAGAAAAGGATGGGAAGTAGAAGGTCCCCCCCACCCCCCCATCCCCCCAGTCGAAGTGGCCGGGAAAAGAAGGATACCATGAATATAGAAAAAGCAGGAATTTGGAGGAAAGTTAAAAGTGTAATCGGGTAACTACTACTTTTTTGTGGGGGTGGGTTTTAGTGTTTGATGATGGGTCATGTTATTGTGTTTTGAATGGTGTAAACACAGTGTGGAGGTTAAAAGGGTGGGCGGCAGTTTTCCTGGCGTTTTCTTGGGGGGGCAGCAGCAATGGGCCCCAGCCCCGTTAACCACGGGATTGTATTTTCCATGAGGACGCCTTTACATTCAAGCCCCTGCAGCATGACCCTGGTTTTAAAATCCCGATGGTGGCACTAACTGTCAGGCCCCAAAATGAACCAAGCCCGTAAAGGGTCGGAGTATAGTGGAAAACCTTTTAACTCGGGGCTATCGGTGTGTTTGAGGTCTAATTAGTTTTGGGTGTGGCCAGGTGGAATTTCAGGGGGGTGTGGCAGCCCTTGCCTGGCGCTTTTTGGGGGGCAGCAGTAAATAGGCCCAGTCCTTTTAAACCACGCGGTAGTGCATTTTCAAGTGGGGCGCCGTGATTCAATGCCCCCTGCAGCATGACCCCTGGTATATAAATCCGTGGTGGTCACTAACTGACAGACCCCTTATGAACCACAGCCCGTCACAGGTAAAAAATTTGTAGTAGTGACCGTTTATGGGGGCTGTTGAGAGGGGGAGGGGTTGGTAGACGGACTGCAATTTTTACGCAATGAGAAAATTTTCAGAAGCCCGCGAGAAAATTTATTATTCCGAATAAACGGGGAAAACCGGGGATTGATTAAAATTTTTACGAGGCGTTTTTAAAAAGATCTTTTGTATTTTTTATAGTCTGACGGAGCCCATTCCATACTTTTAAAACCCGGGTTTGTGAAGAAGTATTTTTGTTCGTTCGTTTAAAAACCCGTTCCTGCATTTTAAATCCGTTTTCTAGTTGGCTTGACCGGTCTAGCGTGAAAAGATTTTCTGGGACTACTTTGTAAACTTTGAAGATTTTAAAGACTCGATGAGGTCACCTTTACCCTTCGTTTTTTTAGTGGGAAAAATTTAATTTCTTTGACCCGATTTTCGTACGATTTATTTCGCAATTGGGATCATTTGGTTTACTCGCGTTTTTTTTTCTAGTTTATCATGCCCTTTTTATAAAAGGTGCCCAGAACTCCCACACAGTATTCTAGATGGGGGGCGAAAAAGCGAGTTAAAAAGAGTGAGTATAATTTTTTCAGATTTAAAAACGAAAGTTCGCCCAATAAACCCTCCCAAATTTATTGCAGTTTTACTACCTCTAAATTGGTTACGGTTTTAGACTTTCGAGATTATAACCCTAAATTTTTTCTTTTTTCAAAACTTGTTAGTTTGGGAAAAGTTTATAAGTAAAATTTTATGAGGGTTGTTATTACCGAATGAGAATACATTTTTCAAGGTTGAAATTCATTGCCGTTTTTTTACCATTCGTTAGGTGTTTTAAGTCGTTTTTTAGAGTTTGGGGGAGACTTTAAGGCAGTTTTTGGGTTTTGGTCATCAGCAAATTTTTGATATCTGCGGTTTTCAATTTGAATCCTCCCCCTTGAAGGAGGAGGGGAGGAGGGGGAAGAGGAAGAGGAAGAGGAAGAGGAAGAGGAAGAGGAGAGGAAAAAAGGAAGAGGAGGAGGGAGGAGGGGAGGAGGAGATGAAGAAAAGGAAAGGATGAAGAAAAAACAAGAAAATAAGGAAAGCAGGAAAAAATAAAAAAAAAAGGAAAAGGGAAAAAATAGTAGACGAGAGAGAGAGAGAGAGAAGAGAGAGAGGAGAGAGAGAGAGGAGAGAGAGAGAGAGGAGAGAGAGGAGGAGAGAGAGAGAGAGAAGAGGAGAAAGAGGGGCGGGGGGAGGAGAAGAGAGAAGGGGAGAGAGAGAGAGAGAGGAGAGAGAGGAGAGAGAGAGGTTTGTGAAGGGGAAAAAAAAATAAAGAGAAAAAAAAAAAAGGAATGCAAAAATAAATAGAACACAAGAATATGTTGGAAAATATGGAAGAAAAGAAAAAGAATGAAAATGAATGAAATAAGTGTTGGAAAATATGGAAGAAAAGAAAAAGAATGAAAATGGATTAAATAAGTGTTGAAAAATAGTAAATAGATGGAAAAAAGGAGGATAAAATAAACCTATAAAAAGGAAAAAATTAAAAAGGGAAAGGGGGAAGGAGGAAGGAAGGAAGGGAAAGGAAAGGGAAGGAAGGAAAAGGGAAAGGAAAAAAGGAAGAGGAAAAAGAAAGAAAGGAGGGAAAGGGAAAGGAAGGAAAGGGAAGGGAAGGAGGAAGGAAGGAAGGGGAAAAAAGGAAGGAAGGAAAAGGAAGGAAGGAAGGGAAAAATTTAGGAAGGGAAAGGGAAAGGGAAGGGAAAAAAAAGGAAGGAAGGAAGGAAGGGGAAGGAAGGAAGGAAGGAAAGGGGGATACCCCTGAAGCCCAACCCCGGCATTTATCCCCCTCCTTCCCCCCCCTCCCCTCCTGGTCGAGGCATTTCCCTCCCTTTTCCCTCCAATCATTACATTTAACATTACGTTCCTCTTCCTCCCCCCTTTTCCCATTATATTATTTTTAAAATTTTGCCATTGACCGACCCCCCTCCTCCTCCCCCCTCCTCCTCCTCCTCCTCTCCCCCCCTCCCCCCCTCCCCTCCCCCTCCCCTTCCCCTTTCCCCTTCCTCCGCCTCCTCCTCCTCCTCTTCCCTCCCTTCCCACCTCCTCCTTCCTCTCCTTCTTCATTATTTCTTCCAATCCTTCCAACCTCGGATGGAGGGTGAGGAGGGTGGGGAGGAGCCTTCACCCTTACTATCATATACTTTAGATTAGATATAGTTATTTTTTATCACAAACAGTCTTGCAAGAAACATAAAAAATTATATTGCTGTTTGTTTTTCCTTTGTCCTCCTCCTCCTCCTCCTCCTCCTCCTCTTCCTCTTCTTCGTTCCCTTTCCTCCTCCTCCTCCTCTTCCTCCTCCTCTTCCCCCTTTCCTGTCGCTATCGTTTATTCCACTATCCTCCTTTCTTCCTTTTTTATTTTGCTTCTTGTGTCTTCCTCTTCTTCGTCCTGCTATTCTTTCTTTATATTGGTGGAAATCGTCCCCAGTTGCAATGTTGCTTCCTTTCATTTTCTTTAAAGAGAGAGAGAGAGAGAGGAGAGGGAGAGAGAGAAAGGGGAAGAGAGGAGAGAGAGGGGAGGAGAGAGAGAGAGAGAGAGAGAGAGAGAGAAGAGGAGAGAGAGAGAAGAGAGGAGGAGAGAGAGAGAGAGAGAGAGAGGGAGGAGAGAGGAGAGAGGGGATGGGCAAAGTTTAATCATTAATTTTTATTTTTAAGGGAATGAAAAAGAAAGAAAAACAAACACCCCACGCAACCCACACACGCCACAACACGCCCCCACCCCCCCCTAAGCAAGCAGGACACACGCTGAGAAAAAGAAGGAGGAAAAAAGGGCGGGGAGGAAGAAAAAAAAGGAAGGAAAGAAAAACAAGAGAGATTTGAAGAAAAACACCCACATGAGAGGCCAACGAAGGAGGGAATACAGAAGGGAAGGGAATCATAGGAATACAAGGACATAGGAAAAAAACATAGGAAAAAATAGGAAGACATAGGAATACATAGGAAACATAGGAAACATAGGAAACAAGGAAACTAGGGAACCCAAGGAAAAATAGGAAACATAGGAAACTAGGAATAATAGGGAAAAAATGGAAACATAGGAAAAAATAGGAATAATAGGAAAACATAGGGAAAAATAGGAATACTAGGAAACAAGGAATACATAGGGAAAACTAGGAAAATGGGGAGGAAGACATAGAAGACATAGGAAACATAGGAAGACATGGAAACATAGGAATACATAGGAAAACATAGGAAGACATAGGAAACATAGGAAAAAAGGAAAATAGGAAACTAGGAAAAATAGGAAAACAAGGAATACAAGGGAAACAAGGAAAACATAGGGAAAACATAGGGAAAAATAGGAATAATAAGAAACTAAGAAAAAATAGGAATACATAGGAAAACCTAGGAATAATATCAAGAAAAAAATATAGGATACCCTTGGTCTATTGCGGGGTATTGCGAAATAACACAACTAAAATAATCCATGTAAGAGAACAGGATAGCACAAAACAAGGTTCCTTCCCGCACACCCCTCCCTCCGGCGGCAGGGCGGCAGGGCGGCAGGAATCAGTTGCAAAAGACACCATGTACCTAAGAGAATAGGTGCATGGAAACTCCATGGAATGTATGTAGTATGCTAATCTAAAGTAATGCTAACATTGATTCATCCGGGGGATTATATAAAGTACTATATAGTTGCGTGGCATTATCAAAACTCATTTACTTGAAGTACGCGATTAGTCTGTTTTTAATATGGTTATTTTGGTGGCCTCGACAACATTAGCTAGTAATTTGTTCCATCGATTGACTACTCTGACATTAAAATATTCCTTTCGAAGATCTGTGTTGGAACGCTGACCATTTAGTTTTGTCAGGTCTGTCTGTCTGTCTGTCTGTCTGTCTGTCTGTCTGTCTGTCTGTCTGTCTGTCTGTCTGTCTGTCTGTCTGTCTGTCTGTCTGTCTGTCTGTCTGTCTGTCTATCTGTCTGTCTGTCTATCTGTCTATCAGCATCTCTCAACCATCAAGCTCCTCGCTTCTTACACGTAGAACAATAAACCAAAATGACAAAATATAGAAATAAAAGACAATATATCAAAATGGAACATAGCCTAGGACACAACCAGAAAAAAAGGAGAGAAAGAAATGAAAAAGAAAGAAAGAAAGAAAACCTTGAGTTAGTTTCATAAGCTTATTCTAATCTTTGTCGAGTCACAATTTTTTCCAGTTTTTTCTATAAGTATTTCAAGGGAGAGAGAGAGGAAGAAATGGAGAGAGAGAGAGAGAGAGAGAGAGAGAGAGAGAGAGGAGAGAGAGAGAGAGAGAGAGAGAGAGAGAGAGAGAGAGAGAGAGAGAAAGAGAGAGAGAGAGAGAGAGGAAGGAAGGGAGAAAGAGAGGGAGGAAGGGAGAAAGAGAGGATAAGATAAGATTTTCATCCTATCTAGACACTTTGCAAGTACCAACTACAAGGTTATTGACTATACAAGGCGCCGCCACGTCATCACGAACTAGGCGGACTCGAACCGCTGACCGAATGCGCAGGGACTCTGCACATTGCAAGCTCACAACTCTACCAACCTTGCCACCCTGACGGGCAGAAAGAGAGGAAGGAAGGGAGAGAGAGAGAGGAAGGAAATGAGAGAGAGGAAAGAAGGAAGAGAGGTAGGAAGGGGGAGAGAGAGAGAGAGAGAGAGAGAGAGAGGAGAGAGAGGAGAGAGAGAAAAGAGAGAAGAGGAGAGAGAGAAGAGAGAGAGAGAGAGAGAAAGAGAGAGAGAGAGGAGGAGAGGGAAGAAGTGAGAGAGAGGAAAGAAAGAAGAGAGGAAGGAAGGGAGAGAGAGAGAGGAAGGAAGGGAGAGGAATGAAGATAAGAAAAATTTAGGTTTAGCGTACTACTTTCCCCCTCCCCTAAAACCATAACCCCCCTTTCCCCCTCATACTCCCCTTCCCTTCCCCCAGAAAACCCTTCAACGCCCTCCCCTTCTATCCCCCAGAAACCCACGCTGTTGCTGTCTGTTCTTCCTTTGTATTCCTTTGTATACCTCCCTTGGATGTTAAATGTGATAAACTTATACGCAGTTGATTCTGTATTCTCTCTCTCTCTCTCTCTCTCTCTCTCTCTCTCTCTCTCTCTCTCTCTCTCTCTCTCTCTCTCTCTCTTTTCCCCTCTCTCTCTCTCTCTCTCTCTCTCTCTCTCTTTTCTTTCCCCTCCTACTCATGTTTTCTTTTTCTTTTTCTCTTTAACTTTTATCAGAAACATCAACTTTCATTTTAATCTCTTTTCTTCCTTCCTTCCTTCCTTCTTTCCTTTCCTTTTGCTTCTCATTTTTATCTTTTCTTTCTTCACTATTCCTTTTTTCTTCTCATTCCGATGTTTCCCCGCGATAAGCAAAATTGAGAGAGAGAGAGAGAGAGAGAAGAGAGAGGGGAGAGGAGGGAGAGAGAGGAGAGAGAGAGAGAGAGAGGAGAGAGAGAGAGGGGAAAAGGGGAGAGAGAGAAAGAGAGAGAGAATGATTGATGGAAACCCGCTCCAGCAAGCCTTAAGATTATCTTTTTTTTCTTGTTGGAAGCTAAGAATAGAGAATTTGGCTTCTCTCCAATGCTGACCTCCTCCTCCTCCTCCTCCTCCTCTCCTTCTCTTCCTTCTTCTTAGTCTTCAGTCTTTGTCTATCCTTCAGCAAGTTTTTTTTTTGTTCTGTGGTCTGTTCGTGTGGGGTGTGTGTGTGTGTGTGTGTGTGTGTGTGGGGGGTGGGGGGGTGTGGTGGGGTGGTGGGGGGGTGTGGGTGGGGGGTGGTGGGGGTGTGGGGGTGGGGGGGTGGGGTGGGTGTGTGTGTGTGTGTGTGTGTGTGTGTGGTGTGTGTGTGTGTTGTGAAAAGCATATAATTAGCAATGCTTTACTCATAAAAATATATTTCTACACCACACCACACACCCACGCACCCACACCCACCCCCACACCCACACCCACACACACTTATAAGAGATCGCCGTCACAGAACGTATAAAAGACGCCACAAAAACAGATCATTCGCACCACAGAGAACACAAAGCACTAACAATATAAAGAAATCAGCATCGCCGCAAGCTTAAATCTATGGAATAAAAGATGCATCAAAGTTATACATTCAATCTTGTTTTATAATTCAGCAGCTTTCATTGTCATCGTGTTATTTGTACAATTGGCTACGGCAAGTAACTCGTTTGGCATTATCGTAGTGTCTGTTCAGTCAGAATTTTATACAGTCCTCTCTTCCTGTTATGCCGTGATGGCCATTCAATTATTCATTTCAATTCTCGTAATTAAGCTATAATAAGCAATGTTCGTTTCGTATTGCTATCAGCCAGATTGTCTTCATATTATTCACGTGTCATCTAGTCGTGTCGTACTGGTTAAAGATATTTTATATCTAGCATCAATTTGATGTGGTGTGTGTATGTAAATATATCGTCAATGCAATGCAACTCAACCTAACATAAGCTACAATCAAAACAATGATTGATGATTCCATTGCTAGCAGTTTCAAATCATCATCATTATCGTCGTCATCATCATCATCATCATCATCATCAACCATAATATAGTGTCAATGCAATGCAACTCAACCGAACATAAGCTACAAACAAAACAATGATTGATGATTCCATTGCTAGTACTTTCAAATCATCATCATTATCGTCGTCATCATCATCATCATCAACCATAATATACCTAGGGCTGGACAAGCTTCCCCCCCCCCCAACAATCTATCTACCGTCAAGTCCGTCATGGCACACAATCAATCTCTATCAACTTCTACCTACAAATTCTTCCGTCTCATCCCTCTACCTGTCATCTGATTTGCCTCTACCGTGCTAGTCCTTGCCGTCCCGCCTGGCAGCTTTATCATGCGTCCATTATCTACTCGTCTACATTCATCTCTCCTATCCAAGGCTTCACAACGCATGGTGGTGGTAGTTATTCTTTCATTGTCCCGTCACGATACACAATGATACAATACATTATTGTCCTTGTCTTATGTCACAGATGAGATGGTTGTGTCTGCACCTAAATCATTTTGGAAGAGAGGTGTCTTATACAGTGGCCGCAAAAAAAATCATGACATTGACTTTTGGAGGATTGATTGATTGATTTAATGCTAAAAAGGAGAAAATGTGCCAGACAGGTCATATGGCACTATGGCAAAGCATAAAAAGGGGAGGAGTTATATAAAAATAGTGAAATGGTGAGGGAAGGGGAAAGAAAGGAATGTTACAGCAGGATGGTTAGATCAGATGCAGGATGTGACTTTTGGAGGCGAATACAGCATACACACTTTCTTGGCTTCAATGTATTACAGCTATTTTCATACCTTTAGGATTTGGCCATGTTGCCTTTTCCTGGCCTTTTTACACTGAATCATTTTGGAAGTGAGGTATCTTATATGACGAGCATCAAAGCTGTTCTATCTGACTCACGGGTGATTTCTATAACACTTCCAACATAAGAACATGTGAACATAAGAACATGCGAAAACTAACATGTGAACATAAGAACATGCGAAAACTAACATGTGAACATAAGAACATGCGAAAACTAACATGTGAACATAAGAACATGCGAAAACTAACATGTGAACATAAGAACATGCGAAAACTAACATGTGAACATAAGAACATGCGAAAACTAACATGTGAACATAAAACATAAAAACTTTGACATAAAACAGCGAAACTAACATGTGAACATAAGAACATGCAAAACTAACATGTGAACATAAAACATGCGAAAACTAACATGTGAACATAAGAACATGCGAAAACTAACATGTGAACATAAAAACATGCGAAAACTAACATGTGAACATAAGAACATGCGAAAACTAACATGTCTGTTCACCCAGCATGGCTTAAAATACTTGGATGTGTTCTGATGTGCTACTCATTTCAGTCTAATATCATGTCATGTGATATTTCTGTTCCTTCATCAACTTATCAGATATATAAAATCTTCACCCAGGAGAGTAAAGATGTTGAGGTATATCTTTTATGAGCTTAGAAAGTGAATTAAGCTTTAAACTTGAACCTGCTCACTGTTCACTCGTTGGCTGTGCGCGGGCTAAGCAGACACGAGAGGCAAGACAACTGGGATCGAGGTATAATGCTAATAAAAAGCTAATACTAATAACTAAAACTAAACTAAAAGCTAATCATAATAACTAAAACTAAACTAAAAGCTAATATAATAACTATAACTAAACTAAAAGCTAATACTAATAACTAAAACTAAACTAAAAGCTAATACTAATACATAAAACTAAACCTAAAGCTAATACTAATAACTAGAACTAAATTAAAAGCTAATATTAATAACTAACAGTAAAATATAAGCTAATGCTAATAACTACCACTAAACTAAAAGCTAATACTAATAATAATAACAACCAAAGTACGAATAAATGCTACTTTTCAAGGGTTTAAGTAGTTTACTTCACCTCTCTACATTACTCTCGTGCTTAATTCAGTCATTCCTCGATTCCCTACATAGCTATGGTGGTTCCTGCAGTGTATCTAGGTTTGATAATAATCCAAGTACATAATATAACACCCAAAATTTAAAATATATGCTAATTCTAAAGGTTTAAGTGCCAATAACCTCACCTAACAAACTGACGCATTACTCTCCCATACCTAATTCATATGCCTCAGTTCCCTACAGATTTATGGCGGTTTCTGTTGGCTCGCCCTGACAAAAGACGCAGCCTAGTGTATAGCTAAGGGACGTCTATCTGTCTATCTATCTATCTATCTATCTATCTATCTATCTATCTATCTCCACCTCCACCAGCTGGGGACGCGCCAGCTGGCATAGTGGGCTGTACCTCGCTCTTCCTTATGTATGTATGCGACATGTCAGAGATAGTGAAAATATGTGCGTGGGTTCCGGAGACTTTTTTGGACCCGTAGGAGAGAGAGAGAGCAAAGGGAAAGATTACAACAGTGGAAAAAGAATAGAGTTGGCTGCCTAAGGTTAAGAAAATAAGGACATTTATACCTAGTGGAAGAAAGAGGAGAAGAATAGTTAGTTAGTTAGTTTTGGAGGAGTTAGATAGCAAAGGGAAGATTACAGAAGTGGAAAAAAATAATAGATTTAGTTGCGTAAGCTTAAGACAATAAGGTAAATGGTCTACCGTAGATAACAGTTAAGTCGCCAGGACAACTTTTTTTTCTGTTTACAGACGTGTGGTGGCGTTAATAGTTACATTTCTACATCCATGATTTCAGGACAGTTAGAAGGGGCTATCTGGAGAGTCTGTGTCATTTTGTGTCTTCACTTGTGTCATAGTATGGTTATAAATGAACAAATTACAAAAATATCTACAAAGTGGCTACCAACAGTAGAGTCGCCATCTAGTGTTTATTTACTGAGTGTCGTACCGCTATCGTCGCCACCCGAAAAAAAAATGCGTAGCGAAATTTGAAACCGTCTATACTTGCAGCTACAAAGCATAAAACAACGCTGAAACAGGGTAGATTATACAGTCATGATATAAACTACTGTGTATCATCTTCAGTGGCACATAAAAATCAGTAGTGATGCTATAATTCGTAATATTTGGCGCCTGGCGACATGACTGCAGGTGGCGACTTTACTGTTATCTACGGTACATAGTGAAAGAAAGAGGGAATTTATAGTTAGTTAGTTGTGCAAGGTTAAAGAAATAAAACAAAGATAATGGAATAGAATGAAAAAAAAGGCGAATAATTGTTAAGAAAATTTAATTGTAATAAAGAAAGATAATGAAATATAATCAAAGAAAGAAGAAAATAATAGTTAGTTGTGTAAGGGAAGAAAGAAATAGAAGGAAATAAGATAATGAAAGAAAGAAAGAAAAATAATAGTTAGTTGTATAAGGGAAGAAAGAAATAGAAGGAAATTAAATAATGAAAGAAAGAAAGAAAAATAATAGTTAGTTGTATAAGGGAAGAAAGAAATAGAAGGAAATTAAATAATGAAAGAAAGAAAGAAAAATAATAGTTAGTTGTGTAAGGGAAGAAAGAAATAGAAGGAAATTAAATAATGAAAGAAAGAAAGAAAAATAATAGTTAGTTGTGTAAGGGAAGAAAGAAATAGAAGGAAATTAAATAATGAAAGAAAGAAAAGAATAGTTAGTTGTGTAAGGGAAGAAAGAAATAGAAGGAAATTAAATAATGAAAGAAAGAAAAGAATAGTTAGTTGTGTAAAAGAAGAAAGAAAAAAAGGAACATGAAGTTATAAAAGAAAGAAAAAAATTGAGTTAGTTGTGTAAGAGAAGAAAGAAATAGAAGGAAATTAAATAATGAAAGAAAGAAAGAAAAATAATAGTTAGTTGTGTAAGGGAAGAAAGAAAAAAAGGAACATGAAGTTATAAAAGAAAGAAAAAAATAGAGTTGGTTGTGTAAGAGAAGAAAGAAATAGAAGGAAATTAAATAATGAAAGAAAGAAAAAAATAGTTGGTTGTGTAAGAGAAGAAAGAAATAGAAGGAAATAAGATAATGAAAGAAAGAAAGAAAAATAATAGTTAGTTGTATAAGGGAAGAAAGAAATAGAAGGAAATAAAATAATGAAAGAAAGAAAGAAAGAAAAATAATAGTTAGTTGTGTAAGGGAAGAAAGAAATAGAAGGAAATTAAATAATGAAAGAAAGAAAAAAATAGTTGGTTGTGTAAGAGAAGAAAGAAATAGAAGAAATTAATATGAAGAAAGAAAAAATATTGTTGTGTAAGGGAAGAAAGAAATAGAAGGAAATTAAATAATGAAAGAAAG
>JACEEZ010011525.1:47500-52500 GCA_016584305.1 Chionoecetes opilio
AAGTGTCTAGATAGGATGAAAATCTTATCTTATCTTCTTCTGAGATATGAAAAAAGAAAGAAATTAAGATAGATAGGAAAGAAAGAAATAAAGAAGAAAATAAATAAAGAAGGATGGGGAAAAAAAGGATGGCAGACTTATACTAATTACCAAACATAAATAAGATAAACAAATGAAATAAAGGAAAAAAACTCACATTTATTTCAGAGCGAATGATAGCTATACACACACACACACACACACACAGCACACGCACACGCACACGCACACGCACACACATACACACACACACAGGTAACTAAGCTTAAAAACTGAAAAATTTATACAATGAACTATGGATTTCAAAAGAAAACATGGAACAGAAAAAGCTGACACCTCTCTCCCTCTCCCTCTCTCTCTCTCTCTCTCTCTCTCTCTCTCTCTCTCTGTATGAGGCATTTGTGTGATATATTAGGTAAAAGTGAATTTGTTATGATGTTATACATAGAGAGAGAGAGAGAGAGAGAGAGAGAGAGAGAGAGAGAGAGAGAGAGAGAGAGAGAGAGAGAGAGAGAGAGAGAGAGAGAGAGAGAGAGAGGAGGAGAGAGAGAGAGAGAGAGAGAGAGAGAGAGAGAAGAGAGAGAGAAAGAGGAGAGAAAGAGAAAAGAGAAAGAGAAAAGAGAAAGAGAAAAGAGAAAGAGAGAGAGGAAAGAGAGAGAGAGAGAGAGAAAGCGAGAAAGAAAGAGAGAGAGAGAGAAGAGAGAGAGAGAGAGAGAGAGAGAGAGAGAGAGAGAGAGAGAGAGAGAGAGAGAGAGAGAGAGAGAGAGAGAGAGAGAGAGAGCAAATGTATGTACAGTCTTCTTTCTCTTCCCTCTTCTCTTTCTCTTCCTTCTCCTCCTCCTCCTTTCCTTCGTTATCATAATCTTTGTCCATCATCGTTATTCCTGTTTTGTGTTTCTTCCCTTATTCCTTATAGACGTTCCTTCTTTTACACCTTTTTTTTTTATTTTGTTATGTTTCGCCTTTTCTTATTACTCTTTTGTCCTCCTTTCTCATTTTAGCTTTCTTTTCTTCCTTTCTTTCTTACTCCCTTCCTTACATAATTTTGTCTCTTCTTCCTCTTTATTTGTCTCTCTTTCTCTACTCCGCCTTCTACATCTCTTCTTTTTCCTATCTTATATCCTCTTTTTTTATCCACTCCTCTTCTTCACTTCTTTCCCTCTTCCTTCTTCGTTAAATATCTTGTTCCCCCTCTCCTCTTCCTACTTTTTCTTTTCTTCTTCTTCTTCTTCTTAATTTCCTTATTAATATTATCACTATCTATATTATTATCATTATCATCACTATATTCATTATCATTACTATTACACACAGGTAAATTAGCAGGAACTACCACGTGTAGGTCTCGCGGCCTCTTGTAGCTTACTTATTTTCTTATGTTCTAACTTATGCTATCCTAATCCCACAATTTAATATCCTAACCTAACTTAACATAATCTAACCAAACCTAAACCTAACCTCATGTTTTAACCTTCTAACCTAACTTAACTAATCTAACCAAATCTAAACATATAACCTTATGTTTTACCCTTCTAACCTAACTTAACCTAATCTAACCAAACCTAAACCTAACCCTAACATGTATGTAAGTCTGTAGATACAAAGGAAAGCCTGTAAATACATAGGAACGCTTGTAAATACATAGGAAAACCTGTAAATAGGTACATAGGCTAGATTATAAATACATAAGAAAGCTTGTAACTACATAGGAAGGCTTGTATATACGCCCTTCTTTCACTACTTAGCTTGTATTTTCACCATAGGAAAATTATAAAAATATACCTCTATCCACACTCTAGATTTGTACATACTAATTCCACTATAGATAAAAGTTGTGAAAATGATCATCTGTGAAGGTCTAAGTTCGTTATGCCGTCACAGGAAAGCTTGGAAAATACTCTTCTATTCATGTCTAGCTTGTTTTATAGCAGGACTTCACCCCTTCACACCTAGATCTTTCCTTTGCTATAAAAAATTTTATGTTGTCGAGCCATAAATTTACGAACAGTACCTTAATATACCAAATTAGTTAGTCGACAAGGATACTAAACAGGTCATATCCATACTATATTACTTATATTCACTAAAAAGCGTCTAAAGGTAGCCAAATTACAATGGAAATTACGTTCTGCCTATATGTCAACGAAAATTTGAAGTTAGGGCACTCAGAAAACATATTACGTATAACTTTAAACTCTGTTCCCAATAAAGAAAAACAGTCAACTGGTATTAGCATATTTACTCTTTTTTTTCCGTCCATGTAAAAAATAAAAATAATAAAAATTCGCTTCCCCCACAAAAGCAATGTTGTATAGTTTGTGGCGATAAAAGCAACTTCTGCCGGAAAAATCATCTCAGGAGTTTGCATATTAAATGATTCTTTTTTCCTTTCCAGTTCACTTTGCTGGGTGGTTGTATTGGAGATCCCGGCCAATCGTCTTTTTTGCATCAATTCCCATCATGCAATACTTTTTAACAACTGCATAAAAAAACATGGATCGTAACAAAATGTCTATCACTCTTGGAAAGCTATTTGTGATTTCAACTTCATTTGTTTTACATGAAGACTTTTGATGATGACTTTTATTCTTTACATTTTTCTTTACATGGTCAGTTTTTCACAGAGAGAGAGAGAGAGAGAGAGAGAGAGAGAGAGAGAGAGAGAGAGAGAGAGAGAGAGAGAGAGACAGAGACAGAGACAGAGACAGAGACAGAGACAGAGACAGAGAGAGAGAGAGAGAGAGAGAGAGAGAGAGAGAGAGAGAGAGAGAGAGAGAGAGAGAGAGAGAGAGAGAGAGAGAGAGAGAGACAGAGACAGAGACAGAGACAGAGACAGAGACAGAGACAGAGAGAGAGAGACAGAGACAGAGACAGAGTGCAGTCTTCTTTCTCTTCCATCTTCTCTTTCTCTTCTTTCTCCTCCTCCTTTCCTTCGTTATCATAATCCTTGTTCATAATATTTATTCCTGTTTTTATTTCTTCTCTTATTCCTTATAGACGTTCCTTCTTTTACACCTTTTTTTATTTTTAAACTTTGGTGGCACTTACAACAAATTGCTATGCACGGTCCGTATACATAAAATTATAAAATCAGGAATGCACTTCAAACGCTGGATAATTCCTGTAAAGGTCGATGTCTTGTGAACGACGTCGAAAAATGCAGAGTAAAGTCATCAGCTTACGAGTGGATAAGGCACCGAGTTTGACTTAGAAGATCATTTATAAATAACAGAAAGAGAGTGGGTGATAGGACTGAACCCTCAACCTCTTCACTCCCAGATATTTCCTTTGCTACATAAAATCGTCTGTTGCTAGCCATAAAATTACGAAAGGTGACTTAATATACCAAATTCGCTAGTGGACAAAGATATAAACAGGTCATATCTATAAAATATTGCTTATATTCACTACAAATCGTCTAATGGTACCCAAATTACAATGGAAATTACGTTCTGGGTCTCAAGGGATTAAAATGACCATGTGCAAAATAAGCAGCTTCGAGATAAGGGATGGCAAGGTGATATTAATGTGAAGACGTTTATTTAGAGTTACGTTCGAGGGTTATTGTCATGACGTCATAAGCCTGGAGTGTTTATGTTCATTTAGTAGAGTGCTTGTGACCTTTCCACGCGCCAGCCTTAACTTGTACCTGACTCAAAACAATGACAAGAAAATCGACCCCCATTTTATCGTTGCTTTATTTTCTTTGTTTTACTTTACTCAAAACAATGACAAGAAAATCTGCCTCCTATACGTAGTTAACTTTGCTACATTTTCTTTGTTTTACTTTACTCAAAACAATGACAAGAAAATCTGCCTTGTTTCTCTTGTTTGTTTTGTTTAGAGGATAATGCCTCAGAGCCATAGTGATCTACCGCTGCTGCATATTAGTGTTGGCCGAAGCCACCACCCCGGGCGGGGGGTTACAAACCCCCGGCTGGCACCCGGTACCCATTCACTGCTGGGTGGACAGAGGCTAGGGATTTAAGAAAGACCACCCATCTATCTTTCGCTCCGCCCGGGGATCGAACCCGGGACTTCTCGGTTGTAAGCCGAGCGTGCTAACCACTACACTACGGAGGTGCCTCCTATACGTAGTTAACTCTGCTATATTTTCTTTGTTTTACTTGACTCAAAACAATGACAAGAAAATCGACCACCCATAGTTATCCTTGCTCTATTTTCTATGTTTTACTTTACTCAAAACAATGACAAGAAAATCGACTTCCCATAGTTATCGTTGCTTTATTTCATTTATTTTACTCGCCTCAAAACAATGACAAGAAAATCGACCTCCCATAGTTATCTTTGCTTTTTATTTTCCGTTAATTATTTCATATCTTGTTTGATCTTCTTTTCTATACCTGATATTTTTTATTTTCTTTGTTTACTATTTCATATCTTATTTCCCCTTATCTTTTCGACACCTGATGTTTTTGGGACACGTTCGCTGGACAGTCCCGCGCGTCGGCACTCCACTCCCTCCATGGAAACAAAAGTTGAAATCACATAAATCTAAAGCTTTCCAAGTGTGATACCGACATTTTGTTGCGACCAATGGCTTGTTCACGCAGTCGCTAAAAAGTATTGCAGGATATTAATTGATACAACAAGGGAAGATGGCTGAGTGGTGGCTTGGAGTGCTAAGTTCGTGGTCGTGAGTTCGAATCCCGCCGGGGGCATCTGTTTCTTCCATCGTCAAGTGGCCGAAGATACCCACATGCTGCCCATCAACCTCACTTGCGACTGCGACTACAAGTGCGGCGGCGGGCACCAGGGGGCAGCATGAGCCATAAATCTAACCATCACAGGTGTCACTATAAAAATGCAGCCTGCAACACGGGGGAGGGCCAACCATCACAGCCCTTCTGAATATGCAGGGCCAAACACCTGAGCCCTCAAGGAAAGAAGATAAACCCTAAGGAAGGAAGAAATTGCCTATAGGCGCTATAGGCTCCAGT
>JACEEZ010011525.1:57500-65000 GCA_016584305.1 Chionoecetes opilio
GCTGAGGTGGAGAAACCTCAACTCCTTTAAACCCCTTACCAGGACCCTCACGGAAATGATCATCGTCAGGACGCAAAAGGGTAAAATCAAAAGTTTGATCGCGGGAGCAAAAAAAACCGATTCTCACGGGGGAACAGGCAGAAAGGGGCCAGAAGCCCACCCCTTGAACCCCTTTCGACCACCCCGCCCCAGACACCGTGAAAAAAAATCCACATCGCACAGGAGACGGGAGCGCCAAAAACGGGGCCCAACATCACTCCCAAATTTAAAGAGAAAAGGGGCCTTCAACCCAAACAAAAAAGGGAATTTGTCGTTTTGCCGTTGCTCTGGGGGTACGGCTGGCCAGGGGAAAGGGACCCCCCAACACTGTGGGGTGGGACCCCCCCAACAACGTAAAACCACACCATGGGGGAAAAAAAAAGGGGGGGATTCGTGTGTATCAGGCAGGGACAGGTGAGGGACCGGGACACCCCACCCATGCCAGGGAGGTTGTCCCAAAGGGGACGTCTCCCCCCGACCCAAACCCCCTTCTGCCTTAGAGGGGGAAACTCCTGCGGTTAAGGACAGCCCAATACCCCCCTGAGGCTCGTGGGGGAAAATCTGTGTTTCGGGGATTTGGCCCAGGGGGCCCGGGGATTTTTTTTGGGACATCCGGATCTTCGCCCCCCCGATGGCCGCCCCCCATCTTTGGGCTCTCCCTCGAGGCTGTCCCCCCCGGAAGGGAGCGGAGAAGATAAAGGGGCCCTTTATGGCGATGGGACCCTCCCAAGTCGACCAGGGTTTCCCTTCAGGGCCCCTGGCCCTTCACCACACTGGCGGCAGGGCCCCCCAAAGGGGCTAGGAGCTTCATCAAACTAGCTGACTTGATGCAGTAAAGAAGCACCAGCCAAGGGGGCCCGTGGGCCCCCTGGATGGGGTGTCCCCTTTCTCCTTCCCCCTGCCCCGGGGTTCTGCCCCCCTGGGGTCCCCGGGGGGTACGAGATCTCCCCCCCTTAACAGGGGAATTTTTGGGGACCTGTTTGCGAGGCCAAAATTGGGTTAGAGAGGGGGATAAGGGGGGGGATAGGTTAGGAATGAGTAGGTTTATAAATTTAGGGGTGGGTTAGTTAGTAAATGTATGTATTTTTGGGGGTAGTTGAAAGGGTTTGGATGCCACGGGCAATAGCGAGGGGGGGTTAGGCGTACCCCCCCCGCAAATAAAAAAGGCGGTGGAGGGATATTGTAGGGTAGTAAAGTAGTATTTGTAGTAGTAGTAGTGTAGAAATTTTGGGTAGTAGTATTTAGTAGTAGTAGTAGTAGTAGTAGTAGTAGTGTAGTAGAAGTATTTCGAAACAAAAAATAGAAGAAGTAGTAGTAATAGTAGTATTATTTAGTAGTGGGTAGTAGTAGTAGTAGTAACAAAATAAAAAGAAGTGAAAGTAGTAGTAGTAGTGTAGTAGTAGGTAGAAGTAGAGTATTAGTAGTAGTATTTAGTAGTAGTAGTAGTCATTCCCTTTTTGTTTTTTCCCTCTTATTTTTGCCGGGTTGGCTGTCATTTTATTTCTTCTGTAACAAAATATTTCAATTTCCCTTTTTATTCGGGTTTGGTTTTTAAAAAATCAATCATGAATGTTGTTGTTATTCATCAGTGTTGCATTCATTATCACACACATTGGATTATGCAGTAGGCTTCTTCAACACTTCCTTCATTATAATACTCAGTTGCTATATATCTGTTTTAATCTCTTTTGCAATGACTCCTATGTCTTCCTTTTTTCTTTTCATTTTCTTATTCATTTAATTACTCATTCATATTTCTTAATTCATTCATTATTTCTGTCTTACTAAACCCATCATGCCCCCCCAAATCGAATTTTATCGTTTCCCTTTTCCTTTCCATTTTTTTCCCCCTTTAACTTTTTTTAAATTTTTTCTGTATTTTCCAATTTTTTCTTTGCGATCATAAGTCAAATCCCACCTCCCACAAAACATAATCCCTACAACATAATACACTAAACAACATAAAACCTTTTTTTCGCCACATACCCCTTTACACATCCACTACGTCAAAAATTTCCTTTCCCGGTGCAATGTCTATCTATACCTTCCTTAACTTTTTTTTTTCTTTTTACCATCTACCATTTTTTTTTTACATCACAAAGGACTGACCAAGGGCAAAAAAAAACTACTCTACTACTTTTCTGTCTTTATAACATCATTCTTTATGTGGCCTCCATTTTCTGCTGCACACCGCTCTTTATCAACGCCTGACCTACCTCTCTCGCACACTACACACACACACCTCTCTTTGCCATTCCATTTTGTTCTATTTTAAAGGTTTTTTTTGGAAAAAGGTTTTTAGAAAAATGACAAATATTTTCCCCATGGTTTTTCTTTTTTCTTTTTTGGGCTAAACCCCTGCAATACCAAAACCCGGGAAGTTCTATTTTTTGAACGGGGTTTACTTTTTTTTTTCGAAACGTGTTTTTTTCCTTTTTTTAGGGGATTGGGGCTTTTTATTTAAAATTTTTAATATTTAGATTATCACTATTATTCCCATCATAAATTTTATTATTTATTTTCACTATTGTTTTTTCATTTTATTATTGTTACTATTTCCACCACAAATTAAAATCTCATCAATTCTGTCACTCCTACAATTATACTTTGTCGCCTCTGTGGTGTAGTGGCTACTGGCTAGCGTGCCTGGCTACGAATCTGCGGGGGTATGGGTTGAAAACCGGGGGCCCGGGGAAGTCGGCGGGCCAGGGCCCAAAATCAGTTGTTTTTCTGTTTTCGGGGGATAAATTTGGGGACCTGGGGTAAAAACCTGGGGAAGGTAACTGTGGTAATCTGGATGTCACACTAGCCCTGTGTCCCGGGGTATCGGGTCCTCACCCACCACAGACTCAAAGGGCTGCACCGATGGGATGATGAGCACCGAGGCCCCGTGCAGCACAGCGTAGGCCCCATTTTTACCTTTCTTTACCTATAATTATACTCTCAATGTATCCAAATTCCTTGATCATTCCTCACTTCAAAACAGCATTACGTCTCGTACACCTAAGAATGTATGTACCTTTAAATTTCTGACTAATTCCTCAAACAGTTTAACTTCTCATTCACAAAAGTATGATTTCTCGTTGTCTTGAATTCGTTGTCTCAACATTACCTTTTCATTTTCTTAGTACATTATTTTTTTGCATTATTTTGTACATTTTCAAAACTTCACCATCAACGCCTTTGTTCATATACTCTCAAATAAGTGACTGAATTATCTATCCCCTCACTTGTAACTATAAATCAACAATGTGTCAAACTTTGTACATATGGGGTCTTTTTAAATTGAAAAAATTCCCCTTTTTTATACATGCTTTTTTTAAACTTTATTTTAGCATCTTTCATTTTTTTTCTAATGAAAACCCCAAACCCCTTTTATCGGGTGGAGGAGATAACAGGAACGACACAATTTTATCTTATTTTAGGGATTCTATCCCTTTGCCCCCCTTCTTTTTTATTCTACTTCTAATAATCGAACATTCGCCTTACTATCATCGTTATTTTTCCCTGTATTCTATCCTTCGCTCCCTATCCCTTTTTTATTTTAAAATTCTTTAAAAACGAAAAATTCGCCCCCACATCATCGTTATTTTTATTATTCTATTTCCCTTCGCTCCCTATCCTTTTATTATTCCTACTTCTAATAATCGAACATTCGCCTTACTATCATCGTTATTTTCATGTATTCTATCCCTTCGCTCCCTATCCTTTTATTATTCCTACTTCTAATAATCGAACATTCGCCTTACTATCATCGTTATTTTCATGTATTCTATCCCTTCCCCTCCCTACCTTTTTATTATTCCTTCCTTTTTAATAATCGAACATTTGCCTTACATCTCGTTATTTTCAAAGTATTTTTATCCCCTTTGCTCCTATCTTTTTTTAAATTTCCCACTTTTAATAACGAACATTCCCTTACTATCATCGATTTTTTGTATTCTATCCCTTTGCTCCCTATCCCTTTTTTTATTCCTATTCAATAATCGGGAAAATTTGCCTTTTCTATCATCGTTATTTTTAAAGTTTTTTCATCCCTTCGCTCCCTATCCTTTTATTATTCCTACTTCTAATAATCGAACATTCGCCTTTCTATCATCGTTATTTTCATGTATTCTATCCCTTCGCTCCCTATCCTTTTATTATTCCTACTTCTAATAATCGAACATTCGCCTTTCTATCATCGTTATTTTCATGTATTCTATCCCTTCGCTCCCTATCCTTTTATTATTCCTACTTCTTAAAAAATCAACATTCGCCTTTTCTATCATCGTTTTTTTCATGTTTCTACCCTTCCCCTCCCTATCCTTTTATTATTCCTACTTTAATTTAAACGAACATTTGCCTTACTATCATCCCTTATTTTTATGTTTTTACCCCTTCGCTCCCTATCCCTTTTTTATTTCCCACTTCTAATAACGAAAAATTCGCCTTTCTATCATCTTTATTTTCAGTATTTAAACCCTTTGTCCCTATCCCTTTTTTTATTCCTACTTTTTAATAATCGAAATTCGCCTTTCTATCATCGTTATTTTAGTTTTTTATCCCTTCGCCCCCCTATCCTTTTATTTTCCTACTTCCCAAAACGAAAAAATTCGCCTTTCTACATCGTTATTTTTATGTTTCTATCCCCTTTGCTCCCTACCCTTTTTTTATTCCTACTTTAATAATCCAACATTTTGCCTTTATCCCTTCGTTATTTTTTATGTATTCTATCCCTTTGCTCCCTATCCTTTTTTATTTTTACCCTTTTAATAAAAGGGGAAAAATTCGCCTTACATCATCGGTTTTTTTCATGTATTCCCATCCCCTTTGCTTCCCCATCCTTTTATTATTTCCCACTTCTAATAACGAACATTTTGCCTTTCTTTCATCGTTTTTTTTTATGTATTCTATCCCCTTTGCTCCCTATCCCTTTTTTTATTCTACTCTAATAATCGAAAAAATTCGCCTTTCTATCACGTTATTTTTAAGGGATTCTATCCCCTTGCTCCCTATCCTTTTTTTAAACCTACTTCAATAATCGAACATTCGCCCTTTTCCCATCATCGTTATTTTCATGTATTCTATCCCTTCGCTCCCTATCTTTTTATTATTCCTACTTCTAATAATCGAACATTCGCCTTACTATCATCGTTATTTTTCATTTTATTCTATCCCTTCGCTCCCATCCTTTTATTATTTTCCCACTTCCAAAATCGAAAAATTCGCCTTTCTTTTCATCGTTATTTTTAGTATTCTTTCCTTCGCCCCCCATCCTTTTATTATTCCACTTTAAAAAATGAACATTCGCCTTTCTATCATTTTGTTTTTTTCTGTATTCACCCTTCGCCCCCCTATCCTTTTAAATTTTTCCCCACTTCAATTTAAACGAACATTCGCCTTTTATCATCGTTATTTTCTGTATTTTTTTCCCCTTTGCCTCCCCATCCTTTTTTTATTTCCCACTTCTAATAATCGAACATTCGCCTTAATATTTAAACGTTATTTTCATGTTTTTCTACCCTTCCCCTCCCTATCTTTTATTTTTCCTACTTCTAATAATCGAAAAATTTGCCCTTTTAAAAAACGTTATTTTCATGTTTTTTATATCCCTGTAAATTTTTTACCCTATGGTCTTTGTTTTTCAGTATTAATCCCTGTTTTTTCTGTTAAATTTCCCAAAAGGTCTTTTTTTTGTACTCTCGTATTTTGACCCAAACACCTTTAAACAACCATTTACTTCATTTTCCTTTTTAACTTCTATGTCCTTCCTAACTTCTATGTCCTTCCTAACTTCTATGGCTTCCCAATTCTATGGGCCTTCCCAAATTCTATGTCCTTTTTCCCAATTTAGGGCTTTTCCCAACTTTTGTTGGGCCCTTCCCCAACTTCTATGTCCTTCCTAACTTTTATGCCTTCCTAACTTGATATCAATAATTTTAGCTAGATCATAGATGTGAATTTCTTACACTTGAAAAATCTCAAATTGCGTCCACATGAACAGTCCATTTTTTTTCTTCTAAACTATGATAACAATGGCAACGATGATGACTATGATACATTTTCTTTGCCATGACATGAACGTGTTTTATAGACACCCAAAAGAAAAAAGAAATATTTTAGGCAACCAGATACAAAAAAAAATTAAAAAATTATTCAAAAGTTGGCGTCTTATATCAGAAGTAAGCTTATCATGTTTCTTATCACACACATATTAAAACTTTGCCACCTTATCTTCTGGGTAATCACATATGTATTAAGCCTAAGAACCTAATCTTTTTTGAGGGGATAATAAACTTAGGAACGATGTATCACCTTGCTGCATGGCTCTTCTTTTCTTCTTCTTTTTATATTTTACTCAAACACAATGAATAATGAAACAACCAAGGGGGAAAAGGAGAGAAAAGAGAGAGGAAGGGGAAGGAAGGGGGAAAGAGAGGGGGGGAGAGAGAGAAAAAGGGGAGGGGGAAGGGGAAAGGGGGGGGAAAAAAGGGGCCCCACCTTTAAAAAAAAAAATAAGTAAAGGGAAAGTGTACTTCAGTCCCCACTTTTCACAACCAAAGGGGAAGAAGAGACAGAGAGAAGAGAAGGGGAGAAGAAGAGGGGGAAGAGAGAGGGGGGGAGAGGGGAGAAGAGAGGGTTAAAAGAGGGGAAGTAAGAGAGATAGAAAAGGATAAAAAAGAGAGATAAAAGGAGAAAAAGGAGAAAAATAAAAGGGGAAAAAAAAGGGGAAGAGAAAAGGGAAAAAGAAAAAAAAAAAAGAAAAGAAAGAAAGGGGGATTTTAAGGGAAACAAGCATGCAAATTTACCCTTTAGTATTTTTAAACCCCCCCCCCCCTAACCCACACGCCCAAAGGTTTACCACAACCAAAAAAAAAAAAATTCTTCCCCGTTTTTTTTTAAAGGGCCCAAAACGGTACCCCCCATAAAAAAACGACTTAAAAATTTGGGGTTTAAAAGTAAGTTTTTCCCAAAACCAAATAAAAACGATAAAAAAACTTAAAAAGCTTTTCCCTCTTTTCTTCTCTCCCCTCTCTCTCTCTCTTCCCTCTTTCTCTCCTTTTCCCCTTCTCTCTCTCCCCCTCTCTCTCTCTCTTTAATATAAATTGCCGCGGTTTGTGGGGGAAGGGGGTGGGGGTGGTGGTGGTGGTTGGGGGTGGTTGTGGTGGGGGGGTGGTGGTGGGGGGTTGGTTTGGGGGTGGTGGGTTTGGGGGTTGGGCCGGGGGGTGGGTGGTGGTGGGGGTGGGGTGGTGGTGGTGGGGGTGGGGGGTGCAAGGACGTTTGGGATAGGTAATGTATCTTTATGGCAGTCCATAACTCTCTTGATCTGACTTGACCTAATAAATATTACATGTACCTTACAAGTCTCAGTGGTGGTGGTAGTAGTAGTAGTAGTAGCAGTAGAATTAGTAGTAGTAGTAGTAGTAGTAGTAGTAGTAGTAGTAGTAGTAGTAGTAACAGTAGTAATAGTAGTAGTAG
>JACEEZ010011525.1:77500-102500 GCA_016584305.1 Chionoecetes opilio
TTAATTCTTGTATGGAATGGCGTTTCAGGACTTTTTTTTTTCCTTTTTGATTATTTGTCCGTTTTTCTCAAGGTCGTTTTATTTATTATTGTAAGGAATGACGACTTAGAACTTTTTTGTTTGCCCTTTGTCACTCTCAGCAGACTTTTTTCATAGTATTTATCCTTTCATCTTGCAAACTCTTTTATTATACTCCCATTTTTCCCTTTTTAATGTCCTTACAGTACCTCAATGTTTCTTCTTTCTCATACTCTTTCCTGCAGTCACCCCTTTACAGGTGTTGGTTTTCTGTAGCGTGGACATGCGTGACAGTCGCCTTGCCGTGATTAGCGTGTGTTGTGCTGCGTGGCATAATAATAAGCGTGTGGCGTGAGGGAAAGCAAGGAAAGGACAGAAAGCTGATATGAACATTATGATGAACAATGAGAAATGAACTATTTTTCTAAGTAGATGAGGATGATGGTGAGTGGTAGTGGTAGTAGTACTAGTTGTAGTGGTAGTGGTAGTAGTAGTAGTAGTAGTAGTAGTAGTAGTAGTGGTAGTAGCAGTAGTGGTAATAACTAAAGTAGAGGAAAAATAATAACAATATTAATTATAACAGGAAAAATATAGAATAACACTGATACAACTAATAGTGATATCCAGCCTGTCCCTTCCTGTTCCCCAATCATATGCAGGCTCTATATATACATATATGCGGGCCACGGCTGTCCCCTGCCCTTTATGTGTGTATGTGTGTGTGTCTGTGTGTGTGTGTGTGTGTGTGTGTGTGTGTGTGTGTGTGTGTGTGTGTGTGTGTGTGTGTGTGTGTGTGTGTGTGTGTGTGTGTGTGTGTGTGTGTGTGTGTGTGTGTGTGTGTGTGTGTGTGTGTGTGTGTGTGTGTGTGTGTGTGCGTGCGCGTGTGTGTGTGTGTGTGTGTGTGACGGGCGAGGGCCAACCATCACAGCAGCCCTCAAGTGAACCTCCAGAGTCTACCATCCTAGCCCTGGGTCACCACTGCCTACAGGCGCTATAGGCACAATATGTATAAAAAAAAAAAAAGTAAAAAAAAAAAAAAAGTTAAAGTTTCACTTATACAACAAGTATTCGTAGTTTCACCGCCTAAACGAAAGCCTCTCATGTAACAAGTTCAAGAGCTTCAAGAGCAACACTAAATTTTGTAATGACACCAAAATCCGTAGGAGCAACATAATCTCTCTCTCTCTCTCTCTCTCTCTCTCTCTCTCTCTCTCTCTCTCTCTCTCTCTCACAGAAGCAAAAATAAGATACAAAAAATATAAAAAAGCAACGTTGGTAAGTTTGGCGGGCAGCGCTTTAGCCGGGGCGGGGCGGGAGTGGCTTTAGTATAGATGGATGTGTGTGTTTCGCCACAGGGAATAGGTACGGCCCGCTGCAGGAGGCCCCGGAAGATGATGCCTCCTTGCCTCAGGCTCCCGTCGTCGACCCTGAACCCGGCAGCACTCCTCCTCCTGTGCGCCGTCGCATCCGCCTGCGTCAACCTCGTCCGACCGCCCGGATATCAGGCCCCTCCGTCTACACTCACCCCCCCAGATCTCGAGTCTGAATTCACCCACTCCACCATCGAGGCTGAAGTGCACCGGCCGCACGGTTCGCCACCCCACCGTGGGGAGGAACCAGGACGTGCCTTTCGCCATGCCGCTCCTTTGATCCCGTCCCCCGTTATGTCCCCAAGGCCTCCCGCCCCGCCCTGGCATCCTGATCACTCAACTGCAGCACCAGCTTCTTCCGCCTCCTCCGTGGATACAGTAATCTCCTCTCTTTTCACCCTCCTCTGGAAGGTTACCACCTCTACCAGAAGGCACACCTGTGCCAGCCATTCTCACCTATCTGTGGCCCACCCTCTCCATGCTCATCTCCTCCTTATTTGAATGGATATGGCCCTCACCTTCCTCCTCTGGAATGCCAGGTCTCCTCCTCCGAATCATCTGAACTGCAAACCTACTGCGGGACTCCTTCCTTCAGTGTCGGGTTGTGCGAGCCTGGCCCCCCCTCACCTCGCGCTCCCAACCTCCGGGCTACCTATCCTCAGGAAAGACCGCCACAGGCCGTGGGGGGGTTGCCCTCCTTGGCCCTCCGAGACGTGGCTGCTTCCACCCCGCTTCCCCTTCCCCAGGTGGCCGGGTGGGCGCCGGGAAAAAGAATTTTGCTGCCAGGGTTAGCCTCCGAAGGTTGGCTCACCGTGGCAGTAATATACAAACCCGGGTGGTGCCGCCACTTCACAGGAGATCGAACACTATATCGCCTCTCTCCCTCCCCCGGTGATCATCATGGGGACTTTAACGCACACCACCAATGCTGGGAGCCTGACCTGCCTCCCCACAAACGGAACCCTTCGGGTTTAACACATTATTCGGGATAATGTTGGACTCTCCTCACCTCTCCTTGCTGAGCCCGCCTGGTCTGGCCACGAGGTTCCACCCCCACACTGGTGCTCCCTCGTCCTGGACCTGTTATTGGTGCCCGGCCTTCACCACCTCCACCTTCTCTACTGGGCCTTACATGGGGAGTGACCACCTTCCTGTGCTGGCCTCTGTCCCACAGGCTCACCCGAAGCCCCATCCTGGCAGCCTGCCCCGCTGGAGAATAAGATCCTCCGAGTGGCCGCGTTACAGGGAGGCCCTCCAGCCCTCACCGGATATCTCCACTCTACCCTTGGAGGACGCCGCGTCTTCCTTCCATCAGACGCTGGAGACGGCGGGTGCGGCTGCCTTTCACCTTGCCACGCGTCGCACCCCCCGTCGCCCTGGGAAGCCATGGGGGAAAGGGACGACTGTGCCCGGGCAGTACTGGCCCGCCGTCGGCCTGGAACCAGTGGGCGGAGGACACCCACGATACTGGCAGGCACTAACTACCGCCGTCTCAACGCCTTCAGCCCCCAAGATCATCCTCAAGGCCCAGGGGAGTGCCTGGGGTTTCCCACTGCTCCTCCCTCTCCTTCTCTTCCTCCACCAAGAGAACCTGGGACTTCCTGCACTCTATGGAGGGCAGGAAGGTGCATCACCCCATCCCTCTTACGGATGGTGCCCAGTCTCTATTGGATGACCCCAGAAGGCAGAGGCTCTGGCTCGCCACTACCACCAGAAATTGGGCTTCCCCCTACTCTCCTCCTCCGGGCGGACCTCCACCAAGCCACCTCTACCTCCATCGCCTCCCCGGGTCTTCCTGAGCTAACCCAGCCTTACGCCCGGCGGGAACTGGATGCGGCCCTGTCCACACTGCGTACTGGCAAGGCAGCGGGACACGACACATCCCTTACGATTTCCTCACCCACCTCTCCCCTCCCCTACAGGAATCCCCTTTTACGCTTTACAATGCCAGCTGGGAGACAGGAAATTACCCCACCTGTTGGAAGCCCTCTGTCCTCATCCCCCCCCACAAGCCGGGTAAGATCCTTCTCTCCCATCTTCCTACAGGCCCATAGCTCTCCTCTCCTGTATTGGGAAGCTGATGGAGCGCCTGGTGTCCACACGTCTCTCCCGGGTGGCTTGAGGAGAAGCGACTGCAAAGGGGAGAGCAGTGCGGCTTTCGACCCCATAGGGGCACAATGGACGTGCGGGGCCAGCTTGAGTTCCATATTTTGCGACACCTACCGTCAGCGCCAGGTCATGACTACACTCTTCCTTGACCTGGAGGGTGCCTTCGATACGGCCCCAAACACGAGGGTATCCTATACAAGCTGGCCGGCATGGGCATTACCGGGGCCACCCTTGCCGGGGTCCAGGACTTCCTTGGCGGTCGCTCGTACCGGGTATGCAGTGGGTGCCTCTCTGTCGCCCTCCCGCCCCCATTCACAGAGGCGTTCCCCAAGGCTCCATCCTAAGTCCTCTTTTATTCAACGTCCTCCTCTCCGACCTCCACCTTCCCGCCCACTCCCACCTCCTCATCTATGCTGACGATATCACCGTAGTCACCGGGCCCCAACGTTGGCCCAGGCGCAGACCCACCTGCAAGAGGCAGCAATCTCCCTCGGTGACTGGGTGACCACCTGGGGTCTGAAGGTCAGTGCCCCTAAAAGCACACTTATGTTTTTTTCACCCTCAAGCGGCTTTCCTCCCCACCTGCCCTCCAACTGTGCGGCCAGCCGGTCCCTTACTCCAGGACGCACACCTTCCTGGGGCTGCGGCTGGACGGTCCTCGCCTTTCCTGGGCCGGGCATGTGGAATATCTCCGCACCTCCTTGCAACAAGCGCCTGGATGTCATAAAGATTACCGTGTCCGTTGGGGTGCGAACCGGGATCTCCTCCCCAATATTACCTTGCCCCATCAACCCAAACTCATGTACGGCAGCGCATTTATGGGTCGGCTGCCCCTACTACATTGACCAAGCTGGATCCTCTCAGAATGCCGCGCTTCGAATCTCCATGGGGCCATGAAATCTTCCCCGTTCTCTCCCTGCATGCCGAAAGTGGCATCCCCCCCTTGTCCACCTACAGAAGGGTTATTTTATGCCAGCAGTACCACCAACTCATGAGCCTGCCCCCCTCCCCACCCCCTTGCTGCTCTCTACGCTGGGTCTGGTGTGGATCACCACGCCCCAGTTTTTGGTCTCCGGGTGCCAGGCAACCCCTTCTGTTAGGGCCCCTACTGGCTCTCACCATCTTAGGCCTACCACCACCCAAAAACCCACCAGCCCACACTCTCCCCTCCCACCCTGGCTGGACACCTCCTCCAGGGTTTTCCCTGCACCTTCCAGGCCTCCTCCCTCGGCACTCTACCAGTATTCTGGCGGCGACTCCCGTTCAGGCGGATGGACAGATTATCACCCCACATAAAGCTGTTCACAGATGGCTCTCACTCCCCTTCACCCCCTCCACGGCGGCTGCCATCTACGATCCTGCCACCTCCATCTGCAGGACGTGGAGGCTTCCCCCGGAGACAGAGTCTTAACATCTGAGCTCTATGCCCTCCACCAGGCCATCATACCCTCCACACCGGGGACACCAAGGGCAAGGCTGTGGGCTACACAGACTCCCTCTCCTCACTCCACCTCCTCCTCTCCCCCATCCACGATCCTCTACGTCCCTCGTCCCACCATCCAGAGGGCCCTTTTTCCACCTTACCAACGAGGGGTGGGAGATCACCTTTCAGTGGGTTCCCCCCACGCTGGTATCCCAGGGAACGAGGTGGCTGATTCTGCTGCCAGGCTGGCCTTGACAGATGTAAACACTACACCCTTACCTCTGCCGCTCTTTCCCCGGCCAAACGCCTCATCTCCCGGGGCTGCCGCTCCGCCTGGAACAACACACTCGGCGATGCCCTCCGCATCACCTCCTGGGCCATTACCGCAGTGACTCTTCCCCCCAGCCGTGGATAAGGGAAAAAATCCCCTGTCCTTGATGTCGCTCTCACCCGCCTCCGCCTGGGGCACACGACACTCACAGCTCACTTGCATCGCCTCCGTCTGTCCCCTGACCCCCACTGCCCCTGGTGCATAAATGTTCCGGAGACTATTGAACACTTTCTGCTGCAGTGTCCGCGCTTCCACTCCCACCGTGTGGTGCTACACACCCAACTCATCGCCCTGAAAGTCAACACCTTTGACCTGCCCACCCTGCTGGCGGCGGCTGGTGTTCCCCCCTCTCGGCAACACGCCGTCATCCGCCTCACCTGTGCCTTCCTGAGGAAGACAGGTCAACTACAGCGCCTGTGATCGCATCATAGGACCTCACCAGGGCTCATAGTGTTCCCCAAGGGATCCTCGCAGCCCTTAAACAACAACAACAAAGTATAGATGGATTTTGTGAAGGAAGAGGATAGGAGGAGGAGGAGGAGCGGAAGGCAAAGTAGGAGGAAATGAGTAGAGGTAAGGATGCAGAGGTAAGAAAGGAGGCACAATAGAATGTATAGAGAAGGAAGGGGGGGGGGGGGGGGGGGGGGGGGGGGGGAATAACTGCCGAGTTAACCACCAACGAAAAAGCTCGGTCCAAAAGTTTGTTCAGCTCGGTGACGTAAAGCACACGCGGAATCTCACCAAGTCGCCTTATGATGTGTTTATAAATCCCCGTGAGTTGTGGGAACATATCGGTGATCACATTCAGAGGCTGCTTTCTAGACCTAGTTTTAATCATGAAGACCTTGAATACAAAAACACACACACCCTTTTTGTCATGACTTCCCAAACAAGTGAACTGGTAGACAACAAAAACATATTTCTGTTCTTTGTTTTGAAGGGAAATGACTGATCCTAACCCCCCACCCCGTCCCTTTACCACACAGGAAAACCACGACAGGCCTTCGTTCATCACTATATGAGATAGATCAAATAGATATCCTCGCATAGGTAGATATAGACAGGTACATAGCTATAAGGACAGACATACAGGATATCCGACACTTAATGACTGACGTGCACGCTTGATGACATCGGGGCCATATGTATAATTTGAGTATTTTATGGTTTCATGGACCCGATGTTATCAAGCGTGCACGTAAATCCTTGAGGGGCAGCAGATATCAATAGCCACACATACTCGTATCTAGGTATACACTGTATCATAACATTGACATCATCTCATGAAATGCGTTATAATGCTTGTCATGAATTTTATTTTTTTCTACAAGCAAAATCCACTTCAGATTCCTGACATTTTATACTTTATACGCAATTGACAAAAATGGAGACACATTCTTTACTGTTCCTTTCTGATCATTCTTAACTGTTTGAAGAAAAAAATGCATGTATCAGACATAGAACAGGTGGCGGCTGACATCACTATCTTTCTTCCTCTTCTACACTCTTAGAAAAAAAGGGTAGGAAAAGGGTGTTTGTAGTGATGAAATACTGCTACCCTTTTTCTACCCTTACTAATATACCCTTTCGGATCGACGCAAATATACCCTTTTCCAACCCTCTCGTCTAAAAAGGGTAGATAAAGGGTAGATGAAGGGTATAATCGGCAGCATCTACCCTCCAGCCTGGACATGGGGTTTAAAAAGGGTAGAGATGGTGCGATGTAACAATTCTACCCTTAATGTACCCCCCATTTCTGAGAGTGTAATGTAATAGTGAAGCTTGTCACGATTTTTTTTTCTGTTCAAATGAGTGTTGGTCCAGCGATTGGCGACTTGTGACATTCTGGCTTCAGTCTGTCAAGAGTATGCGTAACATTACCACGTGCGGCAAGCCTCTCCGTGCTGTCAGAGAGTAGCTGAAAAGTTATTGTTGTGCTTGCATATATTTTACAAAACGTACGAATGTTGTAACGAACCCTGTTTTGTTCAATGCTTCAAAAACCCAATTTCCTCACCTATCTACTCGACAAAACCTTACAAACAACTATCCCCTATTCTTCAATGACACTTAACTATCTCCTTCTTCTACAATGAACATTCTTGGACTATCCTTTACTAAAAAAATCTCAACTGGAAATTTCACATCTCATCTCTTGCTAAATTAGCTTCTAAGAAGTTAGGTGTCCTGTGGCGTCTGCGTCCACTTTTTCTCCCTCCCAGTTGCTTGCTCTGTACAGGGGCCTTATCCGCCCATGTATGGAGTATGTCTCACATGTTTGGGGAGGATCCACTCATACAGCTCTCCTAAACAGGGTTGAATCAAAAGCTTTTCGTCTCATCAACTTTACTCTGACTTCTCCTTCTGACTGACTGTCTTCAATCTTTAAATCACCACCGCAATGTTGCTTCTCTTGCAATCTTCTACCGTTATTTTCATGCTAACTGCTCTTCTGAACTTGCTAACTGCATGCCATCCCCCCCCCTCCCGCGGCCTCGCTGCACAAGACTTTCTACTCAATTCTCATCCCTGTTCTGTCCATCTTACTAATGCAAGTTAATCCGTATCTTTACTCTTTAATCCCTTTCACTGGTAAACTCTGGAACTCTCTTCCTGTTTCTATTTTTCCATCCACCTACGACTTAAATTTTTCAAGAGAAGTGTCAATTTAAGACACCTCCAAAACTGAATTGATCCACTCCCCTTTCTATATTTTCTTACTGTCTTCTTTATAGGGAATGGCAGCTAGCGGGCTTTTTGTTACTTGTTATTTTTGCCCTTGGCCAGTCCTTTTAGATGTAAAATAGACAAAAAATCACGAATGTAGGCGACAGACAGACTGTTAACAGCAACACGGGACCGTGTGTGGCTGCTTGCATCAATCTATGCTTAAGGGTTCTAAAGGCCTAATGTCATTGGAACATATCATAACATAAACGGGTTCACAAATAGGATGGTAAAAAAGGTAATAGGGAAAAACTGGTTCATAAATAGGGTGCTCAATGATTGGAATGGACTCAGTCATCAGGTAGTTAGTGCGGAGTCCATAGGGAGTTTTAAAAGGAGGCTAAACAATTTCATGGATGGGGATGAAAAGTGGATGTAGGTAGTGTTAAGTAACAGGAACTACCTCGTGTAGGTCTCCCGGCCTCTTGTAGCTTCCTTACGCTCTTATGTTCTTATGTTCTTATATCATAACGAACGGAAATAATATATAATCAAAGTATGTACACTTTGTACAGTACACTGTACTAGTTTCCTTCCTATTCGTTACATAAGCATCGCAATATTTATGTATTTATCTCCATAAGTAAGATAAGTAACATATGCAGTGATGTCATTCATCAAACTCACGTCGGTCCAATTTTCATCCATAAAAAAATGTATATGGTCAACCAAAAAAAAAAACAGAAAAAAAAAAATATATATCATATCACATCAACACCATCAAGACAACACCCACAGAACAATGTGCCCACAACATATCTCCGGCAGCAGCTAAAGTATCGCAGCCTCAAGCCGGCACCAAGCCACACCAAGGAGGCGCCTATTTCTACCACACTCTGCCGCAAAGTTGTGTCTTGTGTTATCTTGTAGCGCTATTTCCAGGGTTACTGCTCTTCCCAACTTGTTAACTGCTGGCCTCCCCTCCCCCCCCGTGCCCCTCCCGCCACACCGCTTTGTGCTCCCTGCTCAAGTTTATTCCGTCCAATATCCTGTGACCTTTATCCCGTCTAGCACGGATCAATTCGGCCACACTGACCCTTATTAGTGTCTTTATTTGGTCTTCACTCTTGTTTACCTGTCTATTAATGGTATGGACACACTATGAACTAAATCTTTGCACAGTTATCTCTTTATGCAGCGACAAAATAACCTTCAGAGTAACTACTACTACTACTACTACCGTAAATAACACTATAGTCGCCACCTGCACTAATGTCGCCAGGCGCCATATGTTACGAATTATAACATCAGTGCTGATTTTTGTGCCACTGAAGATGATACACAGTAGTTTATATCATGACTGTATACCCTGTTTCAGTGTTGTTTTATGCTTTGTAGCTGCAAGTATAGACGGTTTCAAATTTCACTACTCGTTTTTTTTCGGGCGACGACGATGGCGGGAGGACACTCAGAACATAAACACTAGCTGGCGATCTTAGTTTAGGTCGCCACTCGGTTGATATTTTGGTAATTTGTTCATTTATAGTCCGGTGGCTAAACCCCATATTTAGGCCGAACCTTTGAATTTGTGGTGCATAATTGTCCTTTGCGGATTTTGATAGCCTGAAACCTCTAGTTTTGGAATCTGTCGGGTGCAACTTTTGCATCCTTGAGCATTTTGCAAAAATGACGACTGAAAATAGAAATGGGAATCACTGTTTGGGACTGAATATTTGAGGTAGGGGTAATAATAAACGGGCATAGATCACACATGTACAGACCTTTGACAATGTTTTTACTACCAAAAGGTTCGTATTGATTAGCTTTATCACCTCAAACTAATGATATATGAATTTCGTCAACAATAAGGTCATAGGAGGTCAAAAGGTCACAATATTTGGCATGAAAATGAAATTCGACGAGCTGACTTTGGCCTTTCCCTTTTACTGGTACATATTGACATGCTGCCGCGTCATAAATGTGGACATGGGTAAGCCATAAAAAACAGCGGCAATTTTGTTTTAGTATCGAATTGTTGTTTGTCTGTTGTTTCTATCCATTAGTGTTGATATTTAGTGATATACTGTGCAATGAAACGGTCATTTTTAAGGCTTACACTGGGGTGTTTTTAGTCATTTTGTTATCTTATATAGTTTTCTATTGAGGGGCTTCTGTTTTGTATGAAATGAGAATTATACATTTTTGGAATCTTTATTTTAGTCTATTTTACTCTTATTATAGTAGTCAAACTTTTTTAGTCTACTTTACTCTTATTATAGTAGTCAAACTTTTTTAGTCTACTTTACTCTTATTATAGTAGTCAAACTTTTTTAGTCTACTTTACTCTTATTATAGTAGTCAAGCTTTTTTAGTCTACTTTACTCTTATTATAGTAGTCAAACTTTTTTAGTCTGCTTTACTCTTATTATAGTAGTCAAACTTTTTTAGTCTGCTTTACTCTTATTATAGTAGTCAAACTATTTTAGTCTGCTTTACTCTTATTATAGTAGTCAAACTTTTTTAGTCTACTTTACTCTTATTATAGTAGTCAAACTTTTTTAGTCTGCTTTACTCTTATTATAGTAGTCAAACTTTTTTAGTCTGCTTTACTCTTATTATAGTAGTCAAACTTTTTTAGTCTGCTTAGATTATTTTTATCTAACAATTATTGATTGTTGTGTTATTCATCGACAATAAAATAAAGAATGGTATTGTTCGATAACAATTGCTACAGCTTAGGGGCTTTTTGTGGGTTTAGGGGTCTAAACAGCTGCATAGTTGGCAATTGACATGCTGCTTTACTGGATGTATGGGATGTGTCTTTAAGTAATTATTTATACTTAACAATCTAGTATGAAGTTAATTGAAATTTTATAAAGGGTTACTTATTATTTGGATTTAAACTGCGCCATTTTTGAAGCAGTAGTTTATTATGTTTTTATTATTGTAAGTCAAATATTAAGGAAGTTATCAATATAAAACCATTACTACGTTGGTGTGGTGTGTATATTAGCCGCCATTTTGAATTTCTCAAAATGCTCAAGGGTGTCATAATTGCACCCGACGGATTCTTATTAATGGCACACTCAGTGATCAAAATCTGCAGAGAACAATCATGCACCACAAATTCCAAGGTTCCCCCCCTGGCTGCTGGACTATTTATAGCCATAATATGACAAAATTACTCTCCAGATAGCCCCTTCTAACTTTCCTGAAATCACGGATGTAGAAATGTAAGTATTAACGCCACCACACGTCTGTAAATCGAAAAAAACGTTGTCCTGGCGACTTTAGTGTTATCTACGGTACTACTACTACTACTAACCCTTATGCTACAGCCAATATTACTACCACTGCTGCTGCTGCTGATAACTACTATCGCTACCACCACCACCACCACCACATTCCTAACAGCCGGATTGGTCTGTTGGGAGCGTGGAGGTAATTAAGGTGCAACAAAATGAGCGCAATCAGCCTGCCACACACTCTCTCTCTCTCTCTCTCTCTCTCTCCTCTCTCTCTCTCTCTCTCTCTCTCTCTCTCATACAGAGAGAAAGAGAGAGAAAAGGGAGAGATAAAGAGGGGGGGAGAGGAGAGAGAGAGAGAGAGAGAGAGAGAGAGAGAGAGAGAGAGAGAGAGAGAGAGAGAGAGAGAGAGAGAGAGAGAGAAGGGGGGAGGGGTGGAGGCAACGTATAATATGTAAATAATTCTTGGATTCCAAAATATGTTTTATGAAGAGCAACTTTTTGAAGAATTTTTTTCTGATCCAAACGAAGGATGAAAGGCTACCTGGAATATGTTTACAAGATTGAATAAGGATTTAACATTGACATAAAAGAGCTTTTCACGGTCAACTGATCAAACGTCACCAGTGATAACAAATTGAAATAAAAACGAAGGTAAACACTTTATGTCCATTGTCGTTGTAGATGTTTAGACCGGTCGTCCCTCGGATATTGTACACTGCATTACCACTGAAACCTTACTCCCAGATCTTTCCATTGCTATATAATATTGTATGTTGTTAGCCATAAAATTACGAAAAGTAACTGAATATACCAAATTAGCTAGTGGATAAGGATACTAAACAGGTCATAGCTATAAAATATTGTTTATATTCACTAAAAGCTAATGGTACACAACATTAGCTTTAGTAATGGTACCCAAATTACAATGGAAATTACGTTCTGGGCGTTACGTTCGTTCAACGAACGTAACGAGCCCTGTTCAAAGGGTTAAAACAAAACGCATGGACAGGCTCTTGGTAAACAATCCACAACTTACATAATGATATGAACCGTGTAGATGTAAACCCCTTCTATAGCAAAATTATTTAACATTGTAACTTTCGTTCTACTTTTTCTGACCTTTATAATAGTCTTTCAGAAAGTTGATCATTTTTTGGTAAAAACACACCCACACACACACACACTGACCCAGCGGGGGTTAAATAGAATAGTCTATAACAGTTTAGTTTTTCTCGCCCTTACTTCTCCTTTCACTAAATTTCCAGTAAAAAATCCATGTTATCTTTCGCTCATGCCTTCCTGCTTCCACTACTGTAGATCAGGCGGTGGGGTTCACATGACTCACAAACACCTTCGGCAGAACCAACACTGCTGTTTCTGTTGGCTCTGTCCTTTGTATTCCTATGTCTTCACCCCAAAGGGTGGTACAAGTTCACCAAGCTACGAGTGTCTTCGATCCACACCTAACCTCCCAGTGGGTCAACCTGGGTCACTCTTTACAAGTGTTATGGCGTCTGGCCCCCACAGCACACAGCCGGTCCAAGATATGTGCTGGGGACGGGCTGCATATTGCCGTTCTTTGAAATAGTATGTGGTGTGGGGATACCGAGCCAATCACCGATGTCCAAGCTCGTGACGTCACATTGGGGGTGGAGCCTACGTAATCGCTGGGCTATAATCTGTATGTTTTATTTAAGATTAGACTTATTAAATAGTTATATTTAACCTAACCTAACCTAAACTAACCCAACCTAACCTAGACTAAATAAATGATGTTAAATAAAACAGATTATAACTCAGCGATCATTTAAGCTCCACCTTTATGTGACGTCACGAGCTTGGACAACGGTGATTGGCTAGAGACATCCCCACACCACTATTCTAGAGAACGGCAATATGCGGACGGGCAGCTTCACCACCAATCAATCACAACCGCCCTCCCTGACTCAACACTTCTCACCCACACTACCTAAAGCCCATCTAAGAGACTGCACTAAGAGACACTACCTAAAAGTAAAACCCACCTAAGAGACAGGATCCTCCCTCGCCTTGGTACAGGTTGCTTTTCTTTCCCATTTCACAACACGGAATAAGACATGAAATAAAGGAAAAGGTTCGAAGTACCAGAGCATTTAAACATACGGTGACGCAGAAACCACAGGAACTACCACTTATAGATCTCATGGCCTCTTGTAGCTTCCTTATTTTCTTACGTTACCTCCCTTGCTATTAATCAATGGATCATAAGTGTTCTCAGCGATGATGCGCTCGTAGATTAATGACTCAATACAGAGATACTTCTACGTACTTCAGGAAATGATTCGCGTCGTATAGGTACTCTGGATACTTTGTTCTTTTTATTATGCTTAAAACATCAACAATTTAGCTTGGAAATGGTAGTCTACGTTAGTATATATTATATTTGATTGGGTGAGGAATGTTTTCTTTTTGACAGTAATAGAACTAGAAGTTGTATTAGAAACATTAACAGTGGTAAGAGGAGGAGGAGGAGGAGGAGGAGGAGGAGGAGGAGGAATACAAAGAAAGAACAGTAACAGATCTACTGGGGCCAAACGGGGCTGCCTGTGTGACTATTTTTTACCACTACAGTTACTACGTGTTCGAGGCAAAATAATAGCAAAGTTGAAGGAGGAGGAGGCGTGAAATGTAACGGTAGATTCAGTGGTGGTTCTGGCTTGTGTGGCGCCCTGGGCAAACCCTTATATTACTGTTTTTATTGAGATATTAACAAAATATCTCAAACTACAATTTTTTATTTTATTTATTATTGATATTTATTATTGTTATTACTAGCAAAAGTTACCCATTATAAGTATGCTGCTCTGAAAGACAATCCGAATGGCTTTGTACACGTAACACATTGTTTATGAATCTCTCTCTCTCTCTCTCTCTCTCTCTCTCTCTCTCTCTCTCTCTCTCTCTCTCTCTCTCTCTCCTCTCTCTGTCCTTCCACCTTCTTCGAGGGAGGAGAGAGAGAGAGAGAGAGAGAGAGAGAGAGAGAGAGAGAGAGAGAGAGAGAGAGAGAGAGAGAGAGAGAGAGAGAGAGAGAGAGAGAGAGAGAGAGAGAGAGAGAGAGAGAGAGAGAGAGAGTTACAATCTCTTTTTCTTTTCTTTCTCTTTATTTTTTATCTCTCCTTCCATCTCCCGAGAGAGAGGAGAGAGAGAGAGAGAGAGAGAGAGAGAGAGAGAGAGAGAGAGAGAGAGAGAGAGAGAGAGGTTAAGCGAAAAGGAGATAGATAGGCTACGTGTATCATCAGTAGGTATAATATATATATATAATTTTTTTTTTTTCGCGGACGCTCCATGCCGCCCCCGAGTCGATGCCGCCCTGGGCGATTGTCCATGTCGCCCATACCTAAATCCGCCACTGGGTAAATCATAAGAACATACACAGAAAATTATGAAGAAGGACGTCCCATTTCCCCTTCATTTCACCACAGGGAAATGTTAGAATTAAAACTGTCATCCATATCATCATAATAAAATATACAGATGAGGGCATGCGCTATGCTGCACGTGGCTATCGGTGCTCATCACCAGTCTATGGTGGCCCATAGACTTATTTAGAGCCTATGATGGGTGAGGGCCCGTTACCCCGGGACACAGGGCTAGTGTGACACCCGGGTTACCACAATTACCTTCCCCAGGTAGCTACCCATTATTCAACCCCGAAAGGAAGGAAGAACAGCTGTGTTGGCTGGTCGCCGACTTGCCCTGGCCCAGATTCGAACCAGGACCCGCAGATTCGTAACCAGGCACGCTAACTACTACACCACGGAGGCGACGGTAGATAATTATCTATATTACGTTACAATATATACACGAAGGGTTGAGACCAGACATTGCATAGCTAACATCAATTAATCCACGGCGCCCTGCCTGTCTCTATGCATCTGTCTATCTGCCTCTCACAATGGAAACAAATGCCACGATAACCGAATAAAAGTAATAATACAAACATAAATACATACTCGTCACTGTTGGATCATTAGAGTCTCCCCTTCAATAAATCTTTCCCGTTACAAGAGAAAACGTAAAGCATGAAAGAGTGACTTCTCTTCTTTACCACTACCGGTCACGCAACCCCTCCCCACCTCTGGTAGTCTACACACACACACACACACACACACACACAGCCCATGTCCCTATCGTTGCGAGGACATGACCCACGAAGGAAGGGTGGAAGACTGATTAGGACGCTATGCAAATACCAGCAGGGGAAGAAGAATGGAATCAGTTCTCATCGAGTATACAAGCTAGTGTGCTGTTCGACCAGGGAGGAAAGGGGAAGGTTGGAGGATAAACCCAGGCTTTCTGAGGGAATACGTGATACTGATCGATCTATATTCCCTAGGCTACACACAGTCCATGACGCCCCAACCCTACAAGGCACAAACTGATAACTCTAAATGACCAATTACATGTAGCACTATACGAGGATAAAACACACACACACACACACACACACACACACACATACACTTGCACATTACATCTGTGTATCGTATAACATTATAATTAGCTCGAGGGGCAATTAGTAACTTTTCTGCACCATTGAGGACTGTGAGGCTTTTATGGAACTGTTAAGGGAAGACATGTGGGCAATCACCCCTTATTTTTACTCATTAAGAATACATAGAAAAAACAAGCAATTAATTCAAGGTCGCGTTATTGAATTAAACAGAGAAAATGATACCTCGCCATCAGATACCTAAAGTTACACTATGGTCGGGGCTTTACTAAATAGACTGAGGTTAAGTGAAGCTTAGGATTTGCAAACGTTTAAGGGGAATCCATCTGCCATCCCCTATCTATTTCCCATCTAACATAGGTTATAAATTGATTTCATGGGTTACTGTTACACTCCTATTGGACATATTGTTTAAAGTAGTCGTCCAGACCCATTTTTTTTTTTGCCTAATTATGTTGACTGTACATTCAAAACACCTAATCCACCAAAAATAATTGATTTCCAGGCCTTATTTCCGTAAAAACACGACTTTTGTAAAAAGCGCGCGAAAAAAAAAATCTTCCCTCCAACAGGGCTACGACTGTTATTGATGACGTCAGAACAGGGACGCCCGCAGACACTCTGTCTGACACCTGTCGGCAAATGTTATGATGACCGATTGTACTTCGGTGTCAGACAGTGAATCTGTCGCTGTGACCGACACTCTTCCCACACACACGCCTGCGCACCAACACCCTTCCTGCACACACCACACACACATACACACACAACACACACGTGTGTGGAGGGCGTGTGTGCAGGCGTGTGTGTGGGAAGTAGGCGTGTGTGTAAGAAGGGTGTCGGTGTGCAGACGTGTGTGCAGGCGTGTGTGTGGGAAGGGTGTCGGTGTGCAGGCGTGTGTGTGGGAAGGAAGCGTGTGTGTGGGAAGGAGGCGTGTGTGTGGGAAGGAGGCGTGTGTGCAGGCGTGTGTGTGTGCAGGCGTCTGTGTGGGAAGGGTGTCGGTGTGCAGGCGTGTGTGGGAAGGAAGCGTGTCTGCAGGCGTGTGTGTGGGAAGGAGGCGTGTGTGCAGGCGTGTGTGTGGGAAGGAGGCGTGTATGCAAGCGTGTGTGTGGGAAGGAGGCGTGTGTGCAGGCGTGGGTAAAACTTTGGAAGAAGTCCTTCACCCCTATCTTTTTTTTCTTCCCCCTATAGCCAACAAGCCTGGGGAACTGGCGGGAATACGGGGTTTTTGGGTGGGGGAAGCAAATATAAGTGATTTATGGCTCCCAAAAAAAATCATGAAAGTCACTATATGTAAAAATCTAACCTAACCTAACCTTAAACCACAAAGTATACCAACCTAACCTAGCCTAAACCTAACCTTAACCACAAAGTATACCTAACCTAACCTTAACCACAAAGTATACCTAACCTAACCTAACCTTAACCACAAAGTATACCTAACCTAACCTAACCTTAACCACAAAGTATACCTAACCTAACCTAACCTTAACCACAAAGTATACCTAACCTAACCTTAACCACAAAGTATACCTAACCTAACCTAACCTTAACCACAAAGTATACCTAACCTAACCTAACCTTAACCACAAAGTATACCTAACCTAACCTAACCTTAACCACAAAGTATACCTAACCTAACCTAACCTTAACCACAAAGTATACCTAGCCTAACCTAACCCTAACCACAAAGTATACCTAACCTAACCTTAACCACAAAGTATACCTAACCTAACCTAGCCTAACCTTAACCACAAAGTATACCTAACCTAACCTTAACCACAAAGTATACCTAACCTAACCTAACCTTAACCACAAAGTATACCTAACCTAACCTAACCTAACCTTAACCACAAAGTATAGCCTAACCTAACCTAACCTTAACCACAAAGTATACCTAGCCTAACCTAACCTTAACCACAAAGTATACCTAACCTAGCCTAACCTAACCTTAACCACAAAGTATACCTAACCTAACCTTAACCACAAAGTATACCTAACCTAACCTAACCTTAACCACAAAGTATACCCAACCTAACCTAACCTTAACCACAAAGTATACCTAACCTAACCTAAACCACAAAGTATACCTAACCTAACCTTAACCACAAAGTATACCTAACCTAACCTAACCTTAACCACAAAGTATACCTAACCTAAACCCAACCTTAACCACAAAGTATACCTAACCTAACCTAACTGGACTTAGAATTTTTTGAGGCACCTCATATTTCATAGCGGTCGTGTGGTTAACCAAGGCTGAGCGCACGCTGGAACCTTTACAGATGTGAAGTATAATAAGCATACAATACAGTGCGGTAGTTCATTTCAGTCAAAGCCGGAAGGATGAGTTCCAAAGTATTTCCCAGGCGTGTGTGTGGGAAGGGTGTCGGTGTGCAGGCGTGTGTGTGGGAAGGAAGCATGCTGCACCCATAAAGGATGCATGCATGTGGCATATAGCAAAAAAAATCTATCAGAAACACCCAAATATCTTCAAGTACTATTATATTTATCTCTGTGTTTACGTGCCTCTGATCAGCGCGGGAAGATGAGCCTCCCTGATGGTACGTCACGGAGCCTGAGCCTGAGCGTCTGCAAATCTTGAGTGCGTTTTGAGAACTCGGGGAATTTGCAGATTTTGATTGCGGATTATTTAAAAACGGCTGACTGGATACAAAAAGTGACGACGTATTGTTGATATACTCGTCAATGGCTATGATTTGACTGCATTAAATCAGGAATGATGAAATGGTCTGGACGACTACTTTAAGGGAATGGCTGTTTGGTAGGTTAGGTTATATTTGGTGGTCTGACTCAAACATGTGAGAGGCCAAAACGTAGATAGTTTGACGAGGTTTCCACTCATCCATCTTTTGTCTTTCACTTCCTATGAGTTTTGGCGGTGGTGGTGGTGACTCAGGAGAGGATGCGACACTTTCACCAGTGTCTATAAGTGGTGCTCAGCAATCTAACTGTGCTATTGTACGGCTGTTGAAGGGATAATGTTGAGAACTGCTAGTGTAATTTGTTTTCTTTTTTCCTCGTGATTTTCAGATTTTCACAGCTCTCCCAGGAGTTTGAAGTTTGCTGTCTTATTAACCCCTTGAGACCCAGAACGTAATTTCCATTGTAATTTGGCTACCATTAGACAATTTTTAGTAAATATAAGCAATATTTTATAGATGTGACCTATTTAGTATCCATGTCTACTAACTAATCTGGTATATTCAGTTCCTTTTTGTTTTTTATGGCTAACAACACACAATTCTTTATAGCAAAGGAAGTATCTGGGCGTGAAGGGGTTAATGAGGAGATCTATACAAATATTCTTACTTCATCTAATATGAAAAAGGATATAAAAGCATATGTTCAAAGTTTATAAGAATTTATCAGTATTTACACTCGAGCCGAAGAAACATGTTGGAAGACAAATGAACAAATAAATAAAGATAAATGAATTTAAAATTATAAAAGTACCAGAATGCATTCACGCAACGAGAGATTTTGAGATGCATTTTCACAAGGAATTTCAAAGTATCACGATTATAACTTGTATGGGCGTATCATCAAGCGACAAGAATCAGAATATCTCGAGTAGTAGTAATGATAAATGAGGCACAACAAGTCTGTCTGCTTTCTCCAGCGTTGAAAGTCATAAATGAAGTCTAACACACCACAATAACAGCTGTCAAAATACCTCAAGATTACACAAATTTACTCAGAAACACTTTTGAGTTAATTATGACTTTTTCTTAGTCTTTTAACATAAATGAGATCACACAGTCACTCACCGCCTCGTGCGATGAAAGTCTATCCAAGTTAAGTCTGTGGTTACGGTAAGGTTGATCCACTAATGGCATGATGCAACACAATGAAAGCAACGCAGGACTGTAGGTAGCACTAGCAACGTAATAGAATACAACATCAATCATTAATAACTCACTCTGGTTATGGAAAGCAATTTATAACTGTGATATGTTCGGCTTTTGGAATAGACCGAAACTTAGTGTTGGTATGCTATCTAAGAGTGGGTAAATGTTTGCAATTGGATCATAATCCTCTACACAATTGGAGGTATAGTTTGTTTTCCTTAGTGGCTTCTTAGAAACTTTCTCTCTCTGAGCTACTGTCGCAAATTACCAATTTCGGATATATAAAATGTTTTTGGTAGGAAGGAGAGTAAAGTAGTAAAAAAAAATAACTAACCTAACCCCACGTTTTGAACCCCTAATCTAATTTAACCTGATCACACATTTTAACCTCCTAAGCTAAGCCTATCCCTCGTGTCCGAGGTAACAGTCTTCGAGGCAAGGGACAAACACGAGGCGATGCGGGTCACATGAAAAGAGTTATAAGACGCACGTAAACACCACCCTCTCGCCTTCCTACCAAAACATTTTATATCTCCGAAAGTATTCATTTGCGACGGAAACTCAGCGATATAGTTTCTCCGAATTCATTAAAGTAAACAGAAACCACACCCCCAATTGTGTAAAGAATTATACTCCTGGAGTAAAATAATACATAAAATTGAATAAGACTAAATAAATAGATGAACTAAAACGTCATGGTGTAGCGCTGCCCCGAACCCCAACACAGTATTAACAGAGAAATTTGGGTAAATATGCAGTTTCAACCAATACTCCCTATTGACCAATACTCTCCTGATACTTTCGACATAACTGGGGGGGCTGCACCCCCCCAGACCCTCCCTCTAGTAACTAACCTAACCTGGGCATTGATTACATAACCTAATCTCACAAGGGGGTTTCATCCTCCAGCCCCCCCTTGTGTTATTTTTCATTTCCCCCGGCTGTTGGCGTTATAAATACTCCTTATGATGAGAACGAAACGTTCAGGATATTAAAAACCACCGATCATGTATTGGTTGTAACTACACTTATACCGATATCTGGCGACAGCTTTACGCATAATATTTATCAATTAAAAGACACAATACTGCTGAAACGCAATGCAGAATCACGCCTACTTTATTCTATGTATTTTCAATGTCTAAAAACGAGCTATTACAATTTTGTAAGTGACTGAAGGTTATTTATGTTTTTGAAAATTGATTCGATGAGGCTGTTTGTTTGTATGCAACGCGCAATGAGGCTGTCACAACTGACGCCGTGATAGGATGTCAAAATAGGAAGCCAAAATATACTCATTTGAGAATAACATGACAAGTTAGAATGCCCAAACTTAAGATTAAGATGGAAGAAAGGAGAAAACATGAAGGTATTACGAACTTAAATTACAAACATAACAGTATTACTTTAAAGGAGCAAACTGGAGATCAATTACGTAGTAGGTAATCTTTGCTTTCATTTTAGCTTTGGACGATCACTCATAAACGACAGCTTGGCCTTTACTCATGATTATTCACAACATTACACGAAATATCTTAAAATTATTGATCTATTCTCTCACTTTTCATGTAAGAACGTGAAATAACCACCCGCCAAAAAAAAATAAGATAAACAACTGAACACCAATCATCACCTTTTCCGTGAATCTCTGCACCGTTTAGCTCTTCCACGAGGGTCAAAAGATGCACAGTAACTCCATACTCCATCCCACATAGCAGTGACACACGTACCTTCATTAGGGGCTCCATTATTCCTTAGCAAACCCGCCAACACGCAACAGTAGGCACTAACACACACCCTCATCCCACTGCGTTCATCAAAACACTGACGGAAATTGACTGAACTTGACTGAACTTAGATTCCCGCCATTACCCATAACCCCTTTTAATAAGCCTTCATTACTTTCACAAACAAAGCAACCAGACATAATGAGCATTTCTATTTCTTAACACCTGTAATTATTAAGTACCATATAAAATTGTGACACGTAATTATATAGATGTCAACTGTTGGTAAAAAGTTTGTGGCTAGATCGATGTGTAAAGTTTAGTGTGAGGTACTCCTTTCATATATCAAATTTAACATCATTATTTTAACCATGATAAGGCGGGGAATGATGAATAGAATGAGGATTGACATATGATCATCTAGCCACAAACTCAGCACATTATTGGAGGGTATTTAAACATCACACTTATAATAGTTTGCCCTCCGCCCATCACTCGTCATAGAAAACCTTGGCTACAGGTAGAAGTCCATGGTGTTGGATCTCTGTGGGTTGCTAGACACTCACTCCTTAAGCTACACACAGAGCACGTGCTGAACTGGCGGATCTACAGAGTGCACGACGCGGCCCGCACGTCTCAGGGGTCACGTGGCCGATGATCATTAGGAGGTGCAACGTGTGGCAAAAAAAATGTGCAGTTTCGGCCATTATAAAAAAAAAACTAAACTAAACAAGGTAACATATGTATTAGGTCTCTCGCACGTATATTCTACATGGATCTTTTTTTTTTTACAGTATTTTTCTCTGATAAAAACATGGACAAGGTTACGTTGAAAACAATAACATCACCAACACACTTCTGACTTTCTTTTTTCATCATTATTACTACTTTTATCATTAGTATTTCCATTATTATCATTGTTAACAAGCAGCATGAAATGTATACCGCGTCCAGCTCTGAGAGATATACGCTTGATAATATTTTCTTCATTCTAATAATAATAGTACTTTCTTTCATTCCTTAATAAACAGACCAAATAAGTAAAAAAAGATAGATAAATACGAAGGAAATTGACGTGTGAATGACGAAATAGAAATCAGATAATGTAGTCGTATGCATAAAAAAAATTAATACGTAAAGGATCGCTCGATTAAACTAAAGGAAACATAAGGACAACATACGATAAGAATAAATATTACATCCTGCATAGCGAAGTGTCCCCAATAAAAACGAAAACCAAATAACGATAAGACAAATATGAACAACAGTTATGAATTACGATTATATTATATTAACAAAATAATGATAAGACCTATGAACAACCATCATGATTCCCTTACCCATATCAATCAATGTTTTCTTTACGTTAATCATTAGAAGAAAAATAAATGGAAAGGTAAAAATATCATCAAAATCTCACTTGCCACCAATCCTGTATATACAACTACGTCAATTTAGCAACGTGTTTCTTCCTATGACTCATTTTACAGCTTATCATCAAAACACCATAAAAAAGCAACGGTGTCTATTACTTCCTTGCGGTGCCCTTTGCAAATTAAATAAAATGCAAACGTATATAACAACATCAATTCCTCTATTTTTGTCACGTGATGATGCATATTTTCATGATTTGCTATTTATTTACTGTATTAGAGAAGAACAAGAGAGAGAGAGAGAGAGAGAGAGAGAGAGAGAGAAGAGAGAGAGAGAGAGAGAGAGAGAGAGAGAGAGAGAGAGAAAGGAAAGAGAGGAGAGAGAAAGGAAAGAGAGGAGAGAGAAAGAAAAGAACAAGGAGAGATAAGAAAAGAAAGAGGAGAGAAAAGGGAAAGAAAGAGAGCTAGAGAGAGAGAGAGAGAGAGAAGAGAGAGAGAGAGAGAGAGAGAGAGAGAGAGAGGAGAGGAGCGAGAGTTTATCTTGTATTGTATTGTAGTGTAGTGACGTGTACATCAACGGACATGACGTAGGTTTAATTAACACGTCTACGCACGCATACCTACTAACGAGGAATAACCTAAATCATTGTGTTATCATTATAGTATCATCGTTAGTTAAATGTCACACACCTGCCTCTTACTGACTTTCCCCAACGCGGTTTTCTTGTATCGTTATCATGAGAAATTGAATTGAACACACACACACACACACACACACACACACACACACACACACACACACACACACACACACACACACACACACACACACACACCACCACACACATGCACACACACACACTGCACAGTCATGTTTTTCGCTTCGTTTAACACTGCGTTACGGTTTTCCTCGCCTCCTTTCTCTCCTCCTCCTCCTCCTCCTCCTCCTCTCCTGTTTCTTCCTCTCCTCCTCCTCCACCTCTTCCTCCTCCTGTTCCTCCCTCTCCTTTCCCTCCTCCTCCTGTTTCTCCCTCTCCTCCTTTCTCTCCTCCTGTTTCTCACTCTCCTTTCTCTCCTCCTGTTTCTCCCTTCCTCCTCCTCCTCCTCCTCCTCCTCCTGTTTCTCCCTCTCCTCTTTCCCTTCCTCCTCCTGTTTCTCCTTCTCCTTTCTCTTCTCCTGTTTCTCCCTCTCCTCCTTTCTCTCCTCCTGTTTCTGTCTCTCCTCTTTTCTCTTCTGTGTATCCTTCTCCTCCTCCTCCTCCTCCTCCTCCTCCTCCTCCTCCTCCTGTTTCTCCCTTCCTTCCTTTCCCACCTCCTTTCTCTCCCCCCGCTTCTCCCTCATCACCTGCCACTACAGGTACATCCCGTTCACCAGGTAATCGGCGTCGTGGGCGTAAGGAGAGCGGGGTCCTCGGTGTCGCCGGAGTCGTCTCTTCACCCCCCGGAGGCGACACCCGACCAGCACCACCAGCAGCGCCGTGATGCACACTCCTGTAGGCGGAATACCCTTCGTCAGGTAAAATAAACATAAAACACACACACACAGACATTAAAAAAAACCTACATTTCACAAGTTATTTCTTATTTGCTGTCTTTCATCGTATATTCATTCCCTTGCCCTATACACACTCCTGTAGGCGGAATACCCTTCGTCAGGTAAACACACACGTACACAGATAGATAAGATAAGATTTTCATCCTATCTAGACACTTTGCAAGTACCAACTACAGGGTTAATGACTATACAAAGCGCCGCCACGTCAGCACGAACTAGGCGGACTCGAACCGCTGACCGAATGCACAGGGACGCTGCACATGCACAGATAGATATAGATAGTTAGATAGATACTCATTAACCACTAAATAAAATGGAAACGTATATAAAAACATCAATTTCTCTATTTTTGGCACGTGCATATTTTCATGATTTGCTATTGATGTACTGTATTGTATTGCATTGTAGTGACGTGTACAACATTAAAAATCACATATAATATCATTGATGAATAAACAAAACACATCTATAATAATATAAGCGAAAGTGTGTCTGTCTGTCTGTCTGTCTGTCTGTCTGTCTGTCTGTACTGTCTGTCGTCCTGTCTGATGTAGTGTTGTGTGTGGTATAGGTTCCGCCCCCCGTGGCGCAATCACCTAATATGGCACCTCTTTGGAACCGGTTGACAAGGGAAGGTCATAAGCCCACTTATGAATGATTCGATCACGTTTTTTTTTTTTCCTTTTTTTTACAGCCGTATTAGCGATAATTGTGTAAAAAAAAGTGGGTTGCGAGAATTGAGGAAACCTTGATGTAGGTGATGGGTAATGGGCTGAGTGAATGATTGTGGTTATGGGTAATTGGTGAGTGAATGGG
>JACEEZ010011525.1:112500-125000 GCA_016584305.1 Chionoecetes opilio
TGAGAACAATAGGAGGGACTCCGTCAGGACCGTAAGCCTTCCGAGGATCTAGGCCAGAAGGGGCAAAGAAAACATCATTACGAAGGATTTTAATAACAGGCATAATATAATCAGAGGGTGGAGGAGAAGGAGGAACAAGCCCTTCATCAACCAAAGTGGAATTTTTAGCAAAGGTTTGAGCAAAGAGTTCAGCTTTATAAATAGATGAGACAGCTGTAGAGCCATCTCGGTGAACCATAGGAGGGAAAGATGAAGAAGAAAAATTGTTAGAGATGTTTTTGGCTAGATGCCAGAAGTCACGAGAGTAGTTTGATTCAGTAAGATTTTAACATTTTCTATTGATGAAGGAGTTTTTGGTAAGTTGAAGTAAAGATTTGGCATGATTACGGGCAGAAATAAAGAGGGTATAAGTTTCAGAAGATGGATGGTTACGATTATGTATAGGAGATATATAGAAGATAATATAGAAGGTAAAGTAAGTATAATAGTATAATAAAGGTATAATAGGTAGTAAAACATGGATACGATAGAAGATAAAAGATGAATAGTATATAGATGAACAGCTTGTCTTTGAATATTCTTATGGCTTCTTGATAATTATAGGTCAAATAAAGGCTATGTTAAGATTCGTCTCCTCGCCACTCACAGCCACGATTATGTATGTAGTTGGGTTTAATGATAGTTATGCAAGTATCTAAGTATTTCGGTTTGTCTTTGAATATTCTTTTTAACTAGGCTAAATAGGAGGTGTATTAACATTAACTTTTCTTCCTCGTATTTTTGAAGTTGAATGATAATTAACAAAAACTCAGTGACATTATTAACTTCTATGTCATTCGTACACTACTACTACTACTACTACTACTACTACTATTACTACTACTACTACTTCCACCACTACTACTACTACTTCCACTACTTGCTAATATACTTATGCTAATATGCTAATATGTCACTAGCTTAATGGTGATTTTTTTATATTTCTTATGTAGTATACAAATGTATTCCATATTTTATTTTTGTATAAATATACCTTATATGTGATATTAATTTTTATCAATTGATATTAATGGCTAGCGTGTCCATAAATTTTGTTTTATTTGTATTTGTATGAGATTTTTAGGTTGATATTTTAAAGTGAAACTCAATGTAAATAACTGTTAGCTATATACTACTACTACTACTACTACTACTGCTACTACTACTACTACTACTACTACCACTACTACTACTACTACTACTACTACTACTACTACTACTACTACTACTACTACTACTACTACTACTGCTACTACTACTGTACTGTATATCGCTTCTCCCTTACATTACTGTTCATCTGCGGTAGTTGTTGCTGCTGCTGCTGTGGCTGTGGCTGGGGTGACTGCTGGTGTGGTGAGGGCTGCAGGTACTGTTGCTGTAGCGGCGGCTGTTGTGGCAGGCGGGGCGGGGGTGGGTAGCGCGGCGCGGGGCCGTAGTCAGGGTAGCGGAAAGAAGGAGGTCGCACTTCGGGGCTCCCCATGTAATCGGCCCCACCACCACCACCACCACCGCCACCACCTCCGCTGCCTCCACTTCCCCGCATGCCACCCTCGACTGCAGTGAAGAGAGAGATAGGCAATGTAGTGTACAGCAAGGCACGCCCCGACGCTGTATAACCCAGTATATCGCCAGGCAGCTTAGCACAGCATAGCCTAACCCGGCCGCATATTCGCCAAGTCTGGAAAGGATCGCCTACTCAGGGTGAAGACGCTTGGCTGTAGCTCCAAAACTAACCATATATTCTCGAAAATCCTCTCATTGTGATTCTCATTCAAAGTTTCTGCATTGTCAGTTATAGTATTTTACCTAACCTATTCGTAACCAAACGTAACCTAACCTGACGTGTTTAAGAGTGGAGCAGGCAATCTTTTCCAGACTTGGTGAATATGCAACCCGGCCATACAGATGCTCATACATAGATGAATACACAAGCACTCCGGCAAGCCCTACACCTGCCCTTCAGTCATTCCCGCCGCGCAGCCCGCCAGCCTGACACACACGCCTTCACACCAACATCACGTCAGCGCCATAACGATGCATGTACGCCAGGATTCCCGCGGGTCTTGAGTGCATGGGTAATGAGTGAGGTGACCCACAAACCTGAGTTGTAGGGTGAGCCGGGCCACTGGGGGCGCGCCTTGGCCTCATGGTAGGGGGGCACCACGCGGCCCCGCCCCCCGTACCCCGCGCCCCCGTCCTCCAGGCCCCTGCCGCTGCTGCCGCTGCTGCTGTCACGGGGAGGAGAGGGGTGTGTCGGTTGAGAAGGGAGAGGGAGGGAAATGGAGGCACTGAGGAAGGAGAGAACACGACTCAACACAAAGAGGTAAACCAACACACAAAGCCTTGAGAATAGCAAGTCTACCCGCCGAGTTCACTCCACCCCTATTCTAAAGGCTTTGCAACACACACACACACATACACACACACACACACACACACACACACACACACACACACACGTACGTACGCACACACACACACACACACACACACACACACACCACACACACACACACACACACACAACACACTCATTCACTGTCTGCTCACACACACACAACCTTTCCACAACCCTAAATTGAATACACGCCGAGTCACTAACTTTGACTGACAAAATCAAATCAAAACATCTTTATTGTATAGCTGCATTAGATTACCCTAAAAGATAATAGATACAGTATGAAAACATATTTTAGAGGTGACTGTATCGTTAGTAACAACTGGCGTGAATACATTACCCTCCGCTCTGCTGGAAGCCGCCGTAGTTTTCCAGTATCGTGGGTCGGTTGCGGAAGATTCTACCAGAGTCATACACTGCTGGCGGTGAAGAGGGAGAGAGGTTAAGTGTATGTGTGTTTATGTGTGTGTGTGTGTGTGTGTGTGTGTGTGTGTGTGTGTGTGTGTGTGTGAAGGTAATGCCAAGGAAAAAGGGATGGGAGGAAGGAGGGCAGGAGAGAAGAAGGCAAGGAGGGTGAGAAGGAGGAAGGAAGGTTAAGGCAGAGGTGGATGAAGAACTTGATCACCGCTCAGCAAACACCCCACGTTTGGACAGCTCATTCTTACCCCTCTCTTTAAACTATGATCACCTGCCTCCCTCCCTCCTTCCCTCCCTATCCTCATCCCTTCCCATCCCTCCTTCCCTCCCTATCTCACATCCCTTCATCCTTCCCTCCCTATCCCTCATCCCTCCCTCCTTCCCTCCCTATCCCTCATCCCTCCCATCCCTTCCCTCACATCCCTCACATCCCTATCCTCACCTATCCCCCATCCCTTCCATCCATCCCTCCCTATCCTCATCTCTTCCATCCCCCCTCCCTCTCCTTCATCTCTTCCTTCTATCCCTCCCTCCCTACCTCCCATCCCTTCCCTCACATCACATCTCTCTCATCCCTTTCCTCACCTGGGTTCATTTCCCTGGACGGCACCGAGTTGTCCCACGCACCACCAGGCTGGGGGAGACCGCTGTCATCCACGCCCTCCTCGAGCCGCCTGCTGACTGAGGCGCCCTCCGTGGACACTACACACACGACACAAGGGTGACATGACAGTAACAAAAGCAGCAGTAACAAAATAATAGAAAATATAGGCAACAAAACAAATGGGGTGCCGTTACAGGAAGGTGACACCCCAACAACAACATCTGATCTGATCTGAGGACACGAAGACGGAAGGACCCTTGAGGAAACTCGCACGACAACATATCACAACATGAGTGACATAACATGAACCCTTGTGAATCCCTCCTCAATACACGTCATGAATGCGTAATGACGAGATCGCTATACACGTCCTATACTCTGGGGTTTTTTTTACGAGGTGAAAAATCCTGACCCCTTGCTGCTTACTGACTGATATTTGATGCCAAGAGAAGGGAATACTACGGTTCTTCTAAATTTCAGCTATATTTTATCATAGTTAACCATATTATCAGGTATACATAGGCATAATTTTAAGCATGAGACCTTAAGATAGAATGGAATTTTTGCCTCGTTAAAAAAAGATGACTATAGTGGGTGGCCGAGGCTAACTAACCTGCGGGACATCCCAGCTTGGGGTCCTCGTCGCTGCTGTCGGTGCACTGCGGGATGCCGTCACACGCGTTGTAGATGGCGATGCACTCCCCGCTGTGACACTCGAACTGGAACCTGGTGCACTTCCGAGCTGCGGGGAGGAGAGAGACACGTTTGAGGTGGTGATACGAGAGAGAGAGAGAGAGAGAGAGAGAGAGAGAGAGAGAGAGAGAGAGAGAGAGAGAGAGAGAGAGTGTGTTGGGGGGAGGAAGAAAGCTCTGAAATTTCTAGTAATTGATAACGTAACAGTGGGGAGGTGGTGACGGATGTGGTGATTGTTAACTCTCTCTCTCTCTCTCTCTCTCTCTCTCTCTCTCTCTCTCTCTCTCTCTCTCTCTCTCTCTCTCTCTCTCAAATACGCATCACCAGGTGGCGTATAGAACAGTGGCGTGGCTACGTGGGGGCGTGGGGGGACAAGTCCCCCCATGAGAATCCTGTGTCTCCCAAGGTCTTTATCTTGGTGTCCCCACTGGCCATAGCTGCCATATTCTGTATAATGCTCTAATACTCACCACTGATCTGATCTAAGAATATACCCTTCTATGTTATCAGAGTGGACCCGCTTGCCTAGTGCCCCCCATTGATACGTAGATACCTATCTACGCCACAGCTAACAAAGCAATCCAGTCCTTTAACAACCCACAAATTACGTAGCAAAAAAAAAAGGATGATATCCTACCCATAATCCCCTGCGACGCTGTTAACGAGTTCGAAGCACTATCGAACCCGATCAATAGAAGCTTAAAAAAAAATACTATAAAACTATACCAACACTATTACTAACTCACATTTACTAACATTTGAGACTTAGATAACGTTACAGGTCAAGAAATATTGGTCAAAGGTCAACAGGTAAGGGGGTGGGGAAGGAAATAAGGGAAAGGTTTAGTGTTTTGAAGCAGTGTTGAGTTCCTTGAGTAATCCGGTGCTAGCGACAGTCGAGAGCAAGCCGGCAAGGAGGCAGGAACTCGTATGTATAGTAGGCAGGTGGGAAGAGGAAGGGGATGATTTTTGGTCAAACAACGCTTTATTTTGTTGCTTTTCTTCATATTTCTGCAGCGTAAGCTAGGTAGAGAGAGAAAGGGAGGGAGTGGGAGAAAGAGTGAGAGGAATGAGTGACGGATCTAGGAGGTGGTCACCCCTGAAATTTCATTGGCCACCCCACATTGGAGTAAGAAGTCTAATGAAAATTCAACCACTTCTTTTTAATTGCTATGCCATGGCCACCCCACACTAGATCTGTGTCCAGCCTTGGCCACCCCAATCAAAATTTCTTGGCAGCGCCACTGTGAGTGGGAGAGGGAGGGAGGGAGTGAGAGCTTACGTGTGATTTGAGGTTGTTTAGTCCTCCTTGCAAAGAAGTAATGGCTGTTGCCTTGTTAGCTTTCTACCATATATAACGTGTGATCAGCTATAGCCAGTGGCGTAGCTACGGACGTGTCCCCCCCCCCCCAGGTGCCCCCCCACTGGCCATGGCTGCCGCAACCTGCTTGGACCTGTGACTGACGATATGCACTAATACCGAGACCACCGAGAGACAAGGCCTGGTGGATCGCCCGTGACGTCACACCATAAGGATACAACCCGCTCCGCTCCCCGTACAAGTTTACCTACCTAATATAATGTTTATCAGTATAAAAGATATACTGTTATCTTCGGAAATGTTTGTTCTATAATATTATCAAATAAAAAACCGTAAATCACACAAAGAAAATGCCATAATGAGATTTTCAAGAAATATGCATTAACTTAAATTCTTCGCCATTTAATATTTTGCTCGCAAACATTTTACATGGAGAATATCAATAGAAGCGGAGTTTAATTAGCTTTCCATTGATATATTTCGTTTAGTGATAAATGAATTAGCGGCATGCATAAATTAGCGTTAACTAAATATAAAAAATCATGAAATCGGGTAATTTCCTACCTAATATATGTTTATCAGTATAAAATATGTACTGTTATCTTCGGAAATGTTTGTTCTATAATATTATCAAATAAAAAACCGTAAAACACCCAAAAAAATGCCATTATGAGACTTTCAAGAAATATGCATGAACTTAAACTTTTCGCCATTTAATATTTTGTGAAAAAACTTTTTACATGGAAAATATCTATAGAAGCGGAATTTAATTAGCTTTCCATTGATATATTTCCTTTTCTGATAAATTAATTAGAACCATACATAAATTAGCGTTAACTAAATAAATAACATCATTAAATCGGGTAAATTACGCAACACAACAACAACACGCAACACTATAACAACACAACAAAACGCAACACAACAACAACACGCAACACTATAACAACACAACAAAACGCAACACAACAACAACACGCAACACTATAACAACACAACAACACGCAACACTATAACAACACAACAACACGCAACACTATAACAACACAGCAACACGCAACACTATAACAACACGCAACACAACAACACAACAACACGCAACACACAACACGCAACACAACAACAACACGCAACACAACAACACAACAACACGCAACACACAACACGCAACACAACAACACGCAACACAACAACACGCAATACAATACTTTAGCAGCAACGAAACATACGACATCAACACTTTAGTGGGGTGGCCTGTTGCTTGTATTCCCCTCAGGAGCAAGAATAAGAACTAATTTTCATTCTAGGACATTTTCGTACAAGTATTCATTTAAGAAGCGACTGAGACAAAGTTTCGAGAGAGAGAGAGAGAGAGAGAGAGAGAGAGAGAGAGAGAGAGAGAGAGAGAGAGAGAGAGAGAGAGAGAGAGAGAGAGAGAGAGAGAGAGAGAGAGAGAGAGAGAGAGAGCGAGCGAGCGAGCGAGCGAGCGAGCGAGGAGAGGAGAGAGAGAGAGAGAGAGAGAGAGAGAGAGAGAGGAGAGAGAGAGAGAGAGAGAGAGAGAGAGAGAGAGAGAGAGAGAGAGAGAGAGAGAGAGAGAGAACCCCGATTATTTAAAAATATATATATTATTGTAGCACTGACAAAATTTGATTGAGAAACATTTTCTCTATATTTTCTTCGACTTTCTCACCTCACACATCAATTTCTTTTTATCTTTTGCTTGCATTATTTTCATTATCTTCATTATGTATCTATTACCTTCGAATAAACTGTCAGATCCCACTTATATATAGTAATCACCACATTCAACTCGCCACCGCAACCCCAAACGATGATTTTTTCGTCTCCTCCTCAAAGCCGCAAACAGCCAGGTAAAATACACCTTAACCACTTCACGCCCAGATCTTTCCTTTGCTATATAAAATCGTCTGTTGTTAACCATGAAACTACGAAAACTAACTTAATATACCAAATTACCTAATGGACAAGGATATCAAACAGGTCATATCTATAAAACATTACTTATAGTCACTAAAAATCGTCTAATGACACCCAAATTCAATGAAAATTACGTTTTGGGCCTCAAGGGGTTAATATATACTTCCTCTATAATTCAGAAGGTCACCACCACGCAAGAAGGAATCAAGGCACACAACACCACAACAGCAAACAGCCTTGTAAGGACCTATCGGTCTGTTGCTGTTTGTGTTTCCTTTGTAATCCTTTGTAAAAAAAAAACACTACAGACTTGACCTTGTTTTCAGCACTCCACATACTCCAAATCACTCATAACTTTCTCTTCACAAAATAATGCCAATGAAGAAAAAAAAAATTAGGCTACGTCTTATTTTGTCGTGTTTATCGTCATATTTGTAAGTGTATTTTTTTATTTTCTACATTTTTTTTTAGTACAGCTTTGGGCGCATGTTCTTCTTTCCAGGTGTTGTTTCTTTAACTTTTATTTTCTTAATTTCTTTAAATTTATCTACTTATTTGGTAGCCATTCTACCTATTATAATTATCGATCTCTCGCTCATCCATGATCTATTTATTATCTATTCTCTTATTTATCTATCTATGATCTCTCTCTTGCTTGAATATGAAGATCAAAATCACATCATCTATATACACTACTCGATCACATTTCTCTCGATAACTTTATATTTCTTTCTGTCTTTGCTATTAATCTACGTTCTTCCTCCTTTCATGTGGTTCGTCAGTTACTTAAAAGCCGGCCACACACACACCGGTGCGGCCTGTCCGGCCGACAAAAAGTGGCGGGGCATCGTTCGCCGGACGAGACCCACACACACACCGGCCGCCTCATGAAAATATACAGTACACGTCGGACCACCGTGGTGACAACATGAATCCGCTGTCCGAAAATGACTTGTTGGTGATGGCTGCATGTGCAGCCATATATAATACCTATATATAATACGTCCTACTATATATAATACGTCATATATAATACCTATATTATCATAAATACAATTATTACTGGTACAATTAGTCATTATCTGGCCGAGCGAGGGGCGGGCCGCGCCGGAAGGCACCCACACACACGCAGGCGGCAGGCCGCGCGGGACGGAATTTTCAAGCGCCGACTGATTTTCATCCGGCCGCTGCGACAGGCCCCGCCGGATGAAAAACACCCCCACACACACACCGGCCGCCTCTAGCCACGCCCCTTTTCGTCGGCCGGACAGGCCGCGCCGGTGTGTGTGTGGCTGGCTTAAATTATAGGTTCCTCTTAACTCTCCCACCGTCAGCTGGAGTTACGTCAGAAATAGACCGTCTTCCCCCCTCCTCTCTCTCTCACGCTGGGGCAAGGCATCTCCCCCCTCCCCCAATGCAGTCAACCCCCCCCGTACCCCCATGCATCAACCGCCCATGAGTCACCCGCCCTGCACACCCCCTCCCCATGATAACCCCCCACCCCTGCAGTCACCCCCCTCCCCATGCAGGTCAACCCCCCCGTACCCATGCAGTCAACATCCCCTCCCCATCATCACCCCCCACCCCACGGGCAGTCACGTCAAACTAGACCTCTCCATCGTCACCCCCCCCTACCCCATGGCAGTCACCCCCCCCTCCCCCATGCAGTCAACCCCCCCCGTACCCCCATGCAGTCAACCCCCCTCCCCCATGCAGTCAACCCCCCGTACCCCCATGCAGTCAACCCCCCTCCCCCATGCAGTCAACCCCCCCGTACCCCCATGCAGTCAACCCCCCTCCCCCTGCAGTCAACCCCCCCGTACCCCCATGCAGTCAACCCCCCGTACCCCCATGCAGTCAACCCCCCCCGTACCCCCATGCAGTCAACCCCCCTCCCCCATGCAGTCAACCCCCCCCGTACCCCCATGCAGTCAACCCCCCTCCCCCATGCAGTCAACCCCCCCCGTACCCCCATGCAGTCAACCCCCCTCCCCCATGCAGTCAACCCCCCCGTACCCCCATGCAGTCAACCCCCCCCGTACCCCCATGCAGTCAACCCCCCCGTACCCCCATGCAGTCAACCCCCCTCCCCCTGCAGTCAACTCCCCCGTACCCCCATGCAGTCAACCCCCCTCCCCCATGCAGTCAACCCCCCCCGTACCCCCATGCAGTCAACCCCCCCCGTACCCCCATGCAGTCAACCCCCCGTACCCCCATGCAATCCCCCCCTCCCCATGCAGTCAAGCCCCCCTCCCCCCTTCCTCTCACGCAGTCATTCGAGGCATATTTCTGGGTTAACAAGTTCGAAAGTTTTTATATCCTGATGGCTCGAGATTGTAGCTGATGAACTCGAGTTAAGAATAATAGTTCGTACACGCAGTCTTGATATTTTATACTCTCTCTCTCTCTCTCTCTCTCTCTCTCTCTCTCTCTCTCTCTCTCTCTCTCTCTCTCTCCTCTCTCTCTCTCTCTCTCTCTCTCTCTCTTTGTCTCTCATTGATTACTTCCTGTTCTAGTGTTTAAATCGCCGCCTTATAGCTGAGTTGCGTCACCGCGAGCCAAACCAAGACACAACACTTTACTCACCAAGGTAATTACAGGAGTGACGGGGCCGAGGAAAGTGTTACAATACTGATAGCCAGACATTTCGACATCATCGTCTTAAATTACTCACACACAATGGTTGGGAGCATCACCTTGACAGTAGCAGCGACAAAATACAGACACGTTAGGTAATAGCTTTTATCAGAGAGGTTTATGACATTTCCGTGTGTGTTATTTACTGACATTATTTGTTTTCTGTAGTCGTGTGGCAGCGGTAATAATAAAGAAGAAAATAAGAGTGCATTATGTGTATTAAGATTGGCAATATTGCTCACTAGTTGGAGGTATCTGGCAACTGCATGGTGAGTCGAGGATGAGATTGCAGCGGCTCGGCATTTCGCCTTGTAGGGCAGCTGTGTTGGGTTGTGCTGCGCGTCCGCTGTCACTGACGTTTACATGAATCGCTAACCATTCCTAATAACGAAACTCACCTCTCTGTGCCAACCCATAGAGGTGTATATTCCTATTCCTTGCGAGGTGGAGCAATATATAAGGTGCTTTATAACGGGGGTACAACACTACATTTCACTCTAGAACCGTTCCCAGCAGTAAAAAGTTGCGTTGGTATATTCTCGATCCCATAGTGAAGAGAAAGTGCGTTAATACCATCATCGTTCACACGTTAACACGAGTGCGGAACAGAGGAGTGGTGTACCGCAGGCCCAGTATCCGCGGCTTTGTGAAGTGTGTGTGAGTGTGAGTGTGTGTGTGTCAGTCTTGGTGTTGAGTGGGAGTAGCGTGGGTGGTGATCATGGCCTCCAAGCTGCGACGCCCACCTCTCTTCGGTCTGGACAACCCCTTGGGCATCCCCGTCTTGCCCAAGTATTCCTCCGCTGCCTGCAAGGTGAGTCTCTGCCATCCATAACCTTTCCACCACCCCGCAATTAACCTGAACTTTCTTTTCAGGTTCGTGTTTACATGCGCATAGCAACGTGTGCATTTCTGTGTGTGTGTATGTTTTCCCCTTGTTCCTTTGCCTCTCTCCAGCCCGTCTTCCATTTTTGTGTGTGTGTATGTTTTCCCTGTTCCTTTTCCTCTCTCTCCACCTCGCCTTCCTCCTGCATTGCTGTCATATCCGCTGTTCTCCATGCCAAGGAACAGCCGGTATTCGAGGGACGCGTACAGGAACCCTTGCCTGGTGCACCCTCAGTAGACACACAGCATCCGGAAGTACGTTGACCTCCTTAAGGACACAGGCAAGATCAGCCGCCGCGTCCGGGCTCGTGTGAGAAATCCAGTTTTATCAATTTGCCCGCAAGGTCTCAGATATTGCTTGTGTCTTCACCTGTTTCTATTCCAAGCTGCCTCGTCCTTGGCCTGTGTGTGCGTAGTATGTGTGTGTTGTGTGTGTGTGTGTGTGTGTGTGTCAAAGGAATGAACTTGTGGTCGGGTCAATGACGTGCAGAGAGGATGTAGGAAAAAGATTACCGTTCTTGAATTTCTTGCGGGAGTGATATCACCTCTGTTTCTGTGTCGCGTAAAAACTGTGGATGTTGCGCTTGGATGTTTCGCGATGTTTTTATTTTTAGCGGAACGACACAAACTCCACCCACAAAAAAACACGAATTAATATTTTGGTGTTTGTAGTGTTTGTAGAGTTCACGAGTACTACAGAACACGGCAATGTCCTCCTTTTGACATGTTTGTGAGCGGGAACACACGAGACACAATCACAAGTTGGTATACCATGATGCAACCCGGTATTGTTTGTTACCTCCACCGCAACGCAAACCTCACCCGTGCTAACCTTTCCGTCCTCCTCAACCTCATGACCTCGTAACCAGAGCGTAACACAACCTGGTAGTAATCGCCCTTCCTTCTTCCTTCCCCCCCCTCTCCCTCCTTCCTTCCCGCCATCTCCCTCCCTCCTTCCCGCCATCTCCCTCCCTCCTTCCCGCCATCTCCCTCCCTCCTTCCCCCCCTCTCCCTCCTCCCTTCCCGCCCTGAACACAAAGGCGTCCATGCCCCGCTCACAAAGTCATTTTTCCCCCGGCCCGCAAACTAGCTCGCCCTTCTTTCCCTTCCTCCGTCGGAAACTGGCTTAAACACAGACAAGGAGTGGTCTGGGTTGTTACCAGGTCGCGCGCCAAGGGTCACGAGGGTCCAGGGTTAATCACCGACTGTGACCCGTTTGTTAGAGAGAGAGAGAGAGAGAGAGAGAGAGAGAGCGCTTGCTTGAGGAAGTGGGAGAGGGGGAGTGAAGGAGGAGGGAGCATCTGATATTATATCTGATGGAAAAGGGAAAGGAAGGAGACTCGCCCATGCACTTCACATCACTTCACATCACGTCACATCACGCCCACACTTCACATCGTCACATCACGCCCACACCTGCCTAGCGCCCTGACAGGATGCTCGAGGTCGCGCCCATGTGACTGCACACACACACGCTTCACAGAATAACAGGATTTCGGCGCAGCATTTGAGTCTTCTTTTTCTTGTGACCTTTGACGCTTAGTATCGCTTCATAGGCCCTCTTTTTCTTG
>JACEEZ010011525.1:135000-137500 GCA_016584305.1 Chionoecetes opilio
AAGACACCGAGCAAGAAGACGACACCAAACCAGACGACGACAACGAGCTGATGGAGGTGGTGGTTATGGCGGGGCGGGAGGGTGAGGCTGAGGGGCCCTTCTCGCACCTCCCGGCCCTCCCTCCCGCCCCCGCCCGCCTGGCCTGTCCTCCCGCCGCGCCAGACACCCTCCACGGCGTAGTGTGCATCGGTGGTTCACTGGTCACATTCTCGACCACAACACACAAGCCACAGTTTCGTTTCCCGGCCGTTGTATTTCGTTTCCCGGTCGATGCACACTACTGAGCGCCACGTGAGGTCAAGGAGTGAGGTGTTAAAAACGATATATATAAAAAGATAAACAATGAAAAAAATGATTCAACTGGACAAAATTACAAAAAAAAAGATAAAACATTTGAAAAACAAAATACAAAATAACTGGTATTAGTAGTAGATATACAGCTTAACGGTAGCTTCACTAACTCACAGGATTACTTTCTGTTTTACTGCAAATATATTTTTCTACATATTTCTTGGATTATATATGCATACATATATATGTGTGTGGGTCTCTCTCTCCTCTCTCTCTCTCTCTCTCTCTCTCTCTCTCCTCTCTCTCTCTCTCTCTCTCTCTCCTCTCTTCTCTCTCTCTCTAGCCTCTCTCCTCGCTCTCTCGTCCTCTCTCTCTCTCTCTCTCCTCTCCTCTTCTCTCTTCTTCTCTTTATCCTCTCTCTCTCTCTCTCTCTCTCTCTCTCTCTCTATACACACTACACAGTCATTAGATCACCATTAGATCACTTTCTCCTCTCGTCTTTTCTACTTTCTTTAATAGACAATATTATACATAATTAGTTGTATTACCACATCAAACTATTCAATTTCTCATGTATTAAACAGTATGATTATCTTTCTCTCAGTATTACACACTTACATCCTCCTCCTCCTCCTCCTCCTCCTCCTCCTCTGTAAGGAGTAAGCCTTCAACTTCTCAATTATTTTACCTCTAACACGTAGAAACTATAGTGGTAGAAAGTAGTCACACAGGCAGCCTTGTTTGGCCCCAGTAGGGCTGTTGCTGTCTGTTTTTCCTTTGTATTTCTTTGTATTCCTTTGTAAGAGTTACAAAGGAGCAAAAAGCTGTAAGCGCCGGGCTGTGAAAGTGTCCCTCGTGACCGAGACTCAGGGCAAGCTATTGGTCTTTGAGGTATCTTCAAGGCCCTGTGAGAACTAATTCCCAGTGTTGGAGGCATCTAACGCAGCAGTGTCTTCTTTCCATCCACTGTCATTTTAATTTCAATTCATGGTCACAACTTTACTGCATTTCGAAAGCGTTTTCTGAACTTTGAGTAAATCTTTTGAATCCGAATCGATCTTTGCACCATGCCTTCCACGATGAGAGAATGTTAGGACTGTGGATCCAGTATACTTCCAAGTTTTTTAGAAATTCGTCGGCGTGTAGGTTTTGCATCACGATGAATATAATGGAGGAAACGAACCGTGAATCTGGTGACCTCGCTGCGAAGTATCATACCCTTCAGGAATGTATTGCCTCCAACGTAGGTTGTGCTCCTGGAGATGTTATGGCCCATGTCACCGGTGTCACTGCCGATCAAACTGCTCCTGAAGAGGCACCTTCCGCTGCCTCCGATCATACTGCTCTAGTGGAGGCAACTCCTGCCACCTCCGATCAAACTGCTCCTGAAGAGGCACCTTTCATTCCAGTCTGGAATGGTGCGCGACTAGTCGAAATGAAAGATTTTTTACCGATCCGGTCGTACAACAGTTTCAAGGTCCTGGCGGAAGACGACAAGGACATTCATGAGACCAGAGTAATAGGTGATTCCATTGTTAAAGGCCAGCTGCGAGAATTTAGCGGAAGAGCTCGATCGAAGAGGAAACTTTTGTATGCCTGGTGGTCACCTTGATGACATCACGGCAGCCTGCGATAAGGCAACTGACGGCATCACTGAAACTACACTTCTTGTCATTCACGCTGGCACAAATGACATTATAAACACCAGGTCCGAGGAACTGCTAGAAAAGTACAGGCGGATGATCCGTCGGTACAATAGTAAATCCCATAATATCATCTTTTCAGGCATCCTCCCTAGGATCAGTGCGCCGCGTACTTTCTATAACAAAGCCTTCAGCGCAAATAGTTGTCTTAAAACCCTTTGTTCAGAAGAAGGCGTTGATTTTGCAAATCTCAGGCATGTTTTCTATCGACAACAAGTCCTCTTCAAGGAGGATGGCCTACACCTGAATGGGGCTGCTCAGCTTGGTTTGGCAGAAAGCTAAGCACAGCAGTGACTAGTTTTCATAGCTTCTATAAATTAACATAAACAACTATTTGAATATTAATTGGACAAGAACTACTCGTAGTAATGGATCATTGGTAAGCGATTTCAGTCACACGTAGCGAAGCACTTTTTCTTTTTTCTTGAATAGAGTTGTAATATTTGGAACTCTCTTCCAGCACAAGTAGTTAATATGTAGTAACACGGTTGAGGCATTTAAGAACA
>JACEEZ010011525.1:142500-145000 GCA_016584305.1 Chionoecetes opilio
AGGAGGAAATATGAGGAAGAAGGAAGACAAGGATACTGAAGGTGGTTAGATAAAAGGAGGAAGAGGAAGAGGTGGAGAAGGAAGAAGAAGAGGTGGAGAAGGAAGAAGAAGAGGTGGAGAAGGAAGAAGAAGAGGTGGAGAAGGAAGAAGAAGAGGTGGGGAAGGAAGAAGAAGAGGTGGAGAAGGAAGAAGAAGAGGTGGAGAAGGAAGAAAAGGAGGTGGAGAAGGAAGAAAAGGAGGTGGGGAAGGAAGAAGAAGAGGTGGGGAAGGAAGAAAAGGAGGTGGAGAAGGAAGAAGAAGAGGTGGAGAAGGAAGAAGAAGAGGTGGAGAAGGAAGAAGAAGAGGTGGAGAAGGAAGAAGAAGAGGTGGAGAAGGAAGAAGAAGAGGTGGAGAAGGAAGAAGAAGAGGTGGAGAAGGAAGAAGAAGAGGTGGAGAAGGAAGAAGAAGAGGTGGAGAAGGAAGAAGAAGAGGTGGAGAAGGAAGAAGAAGAGGTGAGAGAAGAAGAAGAGGTGGAGAAGGAAGAAGAAGAGGTGGAGAAGGAAGAAGAAGAGGTGGGGAAGGAAGAAGAAGAGGTGGGGAAGGAAGAAGAAGAGGTGGAGAAGGAAGAAGAAGAGGTGGAGAAGGAAGAAGAAGAGGTGGGGAAGGAAGAAGAAGAGGTTGATGAAGAAGAGAAAGAGGAGGGTGTAGAGAACGAAGAAGAAGGAAGATGAAAAAAGAAGAGAGAAGAATAGCAAGAAGTGAAAATGTTAGGAATATAAAAGGAGGAGAAGGCAAAGTGGAGGGTGAAGGAGAAACATGATGAGGAATACAAAGGAAGAACAGACAGCAACAGCGCTACTGGGCCAAACGAGGCTGCCTGTGTGACTACTTTCTACTACTATAGTTTCTACGTGTTAGAGGTCAAAGAATAGCAAAGTTGTAGGAGGAAGGAGAGAGGAGGGGAAAGGAAAGTCAGATATATATTTAGAGAGAGAGAGAGAGAGAGGGGGAGTAGGGGGAGTAAGGGGGAGGGGAGAGAAGAGAGAGAGAGAGAGAGAGAGAGAGAGAGCGAGAGAGAGAAGAGAGAGAGGGGGGGAGAGAGAGAGAGAGAGAGAGAGAGAGAAGAGAGAGAGAGAGAGAGAGAGAGAGAGAGAGAGAGAGAGAGAGAGAGAGAGAGAGAGAGAGAGAGAGAACACCTCAATCAAGGCAAGCAAGACTCCTGAACACCCATTCACCGGAACACTGAAGGATAGGAGGAACATTTTGAAGAACTAGAACAAGAACAGGAAAAAAAGAAGAGAGAAGAAAAATGAAGACGAATAAGAATAATAAACAAAATAGAGAAAATAAGAAGAAAATAATGAAGGCAAACAAGAATGATAACAAAAAGAGGAAAAAGAGAAAGAAAATTATGAAGACTGACTAAGAAGAAATAAGAAAAATAAAGAAAAATAAGAATAATATGAAAAAAGAGGGAAAAGAAGATTAGAATACATCACTACAGTAGTTACAGTAGTAGTAGTAGTAGTAGTATAGTAGTAGTAGTAGTAGTAGTAGTAGTAGTAGTAGTAGTAGTAGTAGTAGTAGTAGTTACAGTAGTAGTAGTAGTAGTTGTAGTAGTAGTAGTAGTAGTAGTAGTAGTAGTAGTAGTAGTTACAGTAGTAGTAGTAGTAGTAGTAGTAGTAGTAGTAGTAGTAGTAGTTACAGTAGTAGTAGTAGTAGTAGTAGTAGTAGTAGTAGTAGTAGTAGAAGTAGCAATAGTAGTACAGTAGTAGAAATAGTAGTAGAAGCGGTATTATTATTATTTTTATTATTATTTGTAGTAGTAGTAGTAGTAGTAGTAGTAGTAGTAGTAGTTAGTAGAAGTAGCAGTAGTAGTACAGTAGTAGAAATAGTAGTAGAAGTGGTATTATTATTATTATTATTATTATTAGTAGTAGTAGTAGTAGCGTTAAAAGTACTATACAGGTACGAAATACAGGTGGAGGTCACAGGTCACTCACCAAGGCGGTCAGGGTCATGGTGGGTCAAGAATATGAGACACAATAATGAGCTTGACATGACCTGGATCGAAATTATACTTAATAGAAAGTCAAGGTTTTTATTCATGATTTTTGTTCATTTCATTTGTTTTGCTTTTGTTTCATTAACATCTTATTTGACTTAATTTAATTTGATTTTATTTGAGTTTTTTTTTTTCATTATAGGAAAGAGTAATGTTTGGGATGGGAATATCTATTTATCTATCTATCAATCCTTTCTATCTATGATATCGATGTAGGCAGATGTAAAGGACATTTATTCATTACATTTAAACAATTAAACAAGAAATTATTAATAAACGACACACAAAATTAAATGAGAAGAATAAAAAGACCAATATCTCTCTCTCTCTCTCTCTCTCTCTCTCTCTCTCTCTCTCTCTCTCTCCTCTCTCTTCTCCTCTCTCTCTCTCTCATCTCTCTCGTCTCTCTCTCTCTCTCTCTCTCTCTCTCTCTCTCTCTCTCTCTCTCTCTCTCCC